>PVHP010008387.1:0-53420 GCA_004024765.1 Zapus hudsonius | reverse complement strand
GGGATGAACAAGGGACCCAGAGCCACAGCCATTCAATCAACACAGGATAAGCCAGGGGGACAGAAACCAACAATTTTCAACACAAAGCCCCCTAAGAGCACAACATTAAAGCAGCCTTAATACTCACCCACCACGACTCAGGGAACTGAGAGGAAGAAGGGGCAGAAAGATTGTGAGAGCCATGGTGGGGGAGACTATCCAGAAGCATGACATCCCTCAGTAACAACACACTTGGGCCAGGAGAACCAGGCTGAGTACTAAGCTATCCATAGTCCTCTGCCACAAGGACTGATCCAGATGACCCATGGAAGAGGATATCCAGCTGATTGGGGATGGGGAGCGGGGGCATTGGGGAATTGGGGATAACAACTCATTGTTTGCCCACTAAATAATGTAACTCATTATGGTCAATAAATATATATATTAAAATTTTTTTTAAAAAGACATTTTACACTGGGCATGGTGCCAGAGTTCTGTAACACCAGCTACTCAGGAGGCAAGTTGGGAGAATCCCAAGTTCCAGTCCTGCCTAGTATACATAAAAACACTTTTTATCAGGCTGAAGATGTAGCTCAGTGGTAAGTAGCAGGGCTTGCCTAGCATGTATAAGTCTTAGGGTTTAATACACAGCATGATAAAAATCAAACAGACAAAAACTTTCACTATCCAGCACTCGAGAGGCAGAGGTAGGAGGATTACCATGAATTCAAGGCCACCCTGAGACTGCATAGTGAATTCCAGGTTAGCCTGGACTAGAGTGAGACCCTACCTCAAAAAACAAAAAAACTTTCACTAAATTTAAAAAAGACAATTTCCTTACCTGTGCCAGGGATGATCTGTGTGGGCATGAGGTTCTCTGGCTCATGGGACTGCCCCTTTGCACACTTTAACC
The DNA here is from genome assembly GCA_004024765.1 of Zapus hudsonius. Lineage (NCBI taxonomy): Eukaryota > Metazoa > Chordata > Mammalia > Rodentia > Dipodidae > Zapus > Zapus hudsonius. Next base: position 52,528 of record PVHP010008387.1, on the reverse strand, counting down.
AGGAGAAAACCTCTTCATCACCCATTTCCTCTGACTCTGAAACAGAAATGAATATTTTTACATATTTATGAGGATCATGAGATAAATTCTTCACAGTAAGTTTTTTTTTTTTTTTTTTTTTTTGAGGTAGGGTCTCTCTCTAGTCCAGTCCTGGAACTCACTATGTAGTCTCAGGGTGGCCTTGAATTTATGGCAATCCTCCTAAACTCTGCCTCCCAAGTGCTGGGATTAAAGGTGTGCGGCACCACACCCGAATCATAGTGAGTAAAGTTTTAAAACCATAACAGCCAATTATTTTCATGGCTAAAGAAGGTAATAGCTAAATTAAAAGCCAATATGGCAGCTGGGCGTGGTGGCGCACGCCTTTAATCCCAGCACTTGGGAGTCAGAGGTAGGAGGATCAGCTTGAGTTCAAGGCTACCCTGAGACTACTACATAGTGAATTCCAGGTCAGCCTGGGCTAGAGTGAGACCCTACCTAGAAAAACTAAAAAAAAAAAAAAACAACCAATATGGCTGGGTTTGGTGGTGCATACCTTTAATCCCAGCACTTGGGAGGAAGAGGCAGAATGATCATTGTGAGTTTAAGGCCAGCCTGAGACCACATAGTCAGCCTGGGCTACAGTGAAACCCTACCTACAAAAACAAACAACAAAAACGAAACAATACAAAACCTGCTCGACTTAGGGATAATAACTTGAAGGCTGCACCTCCGTGAGTTTAAAAACATGTATTTGGTTGTATGAATATTAGCAGTTGTGTTTTTTTTTTTCTGATATAGGATACATCCCTTAAAGCTCTAGTTCTCAAGCTCTTTGTAGTAAATCCTTCTAACATTGGCCAACATAGTACACCTTTCTAATACTGAAGGTTTTTCTTTATTCCAATTTCATGTAAATGGAAGTATACAGAGGATAGTCATTCATTTGTATTGATGTGTGTGTGTGTGTGTTTGTGTATTTATATGTACATACATTTGTTTTCAGACAGAAATTCCCAAAGTAACCCAGGTTGACTTTGAACTAACTGTAGCTCAGGTTGGTGTCAAACTTGCAATCTTCCTGCTTCAGCCTTCTGAGTGCTGAAATACAAGCGTGTGCTACCATGCCTGGCTTAAAGTAGGATTTTCTCTTGTCTTCTTTTGTGTGTGTGTGTGCTTGATGTTGCTGTTTTAAGATAGAAGTTTCAAGTATTTCAGGCTAGCCTGAAACTCCTGATCTTTCTGCTTTTGTCTCCAAAGTGCTTGGATACAGGTGTTCAGCATAACTGGCCTTAAAGTGGGATTTTTCCCTTCCTTTCTTAAATATTATTTATTTATTTATTTGAGAAAAACAGATAGAGAGGCAGAGTATGGGCACAACAGGGCCTCTTACTACAAACAAACTTCAAATGCATGAGCCACATTGTGCATCTGGCTTTATGTAGGTCCTGGGGAATTAAACAAAGGATGGCAGGCATTTTCAAGCAAATGTCTTAACCACTTCAGTCTCTAAAGTAAGTTTTTCATTTTCTTTCTCTCTCTCTCTCTCTATCTTTTTTTTTTTTTTTTTTTTTTTTTTTTTTGGTTTTTCGAGGTAGGATCTTGCTCTAGTCCAGGCTGACCTGGAATTCACTATGTAGTCTCAGGGTGGCCTTGAACTCATGGCAATCCTCCAACCTCTGCCTTCCGAGTGCTGGAATTAAAGACATGCGCCACCATGCCCGGCTTGCTCTCTCTTTATTAAATTATTTGTTTTCAAGCAGAGATAGAGAGACTCACAGAGAGAATGGGCACACGAGGGCCTCCAGCCACTGCAAAGGAACTCCAGATGCATGTGCCACTGTGCATCTGGCTTTTACATGGGTACTCAAATTGGGGTCCTTAGGCTCTGTAGGCAAATGCCTTAACAGCTGAGCCATCTATCCAACCCTTATTATTATTTTTATATTTTAAAATATTTTATTTATTCATTTTCAAGCAGATACACACACACAGAGAGAGAGGGGGGGGGGAACGCACCAGGGCCACCACATTGTGGGTCTGGCATATGTGGGTACTGGGGAATTGAACCAGGGGCTTTAGGCACTAGAGGCAGGTGCCTTAACCGCTGAGTCATCTCTCCAGCCCCAACACTTATTTTTAAAAGATATTATTTATTTGTAGTACAGAAAAACTGACAACAAAACTGTCTGCTACTTGCAAAACTCATAGCCCTCCAACCCAGGGAGCATTCTGGCAATCCCACTGAGGGTCCTCAGTGGAACAGGGGCTGGGAGGAGGGAATTAGGGGTACCAGCACAAGACTTGTACATACAGAATTTCTACTTGTTAATAAAAAGGGGGGAATTTAAAAAACTTTTTTTTTTTTTTTTTGGTTTTTTGAGATAGGGTCTCGCTCTAGCCCAGGCTGACCTGGAATTGACTATGTAGTCTCAGGGTGGCCTTGAACTCATGGCAATCCTCCTACCTCTGCCTCCCAAGTGCTGGGATTAAAGGTGTGCGTTACCACGCCTGGATTAAAAAAACTATTAAAAGAAAACAAAAACTAAGACAGGGCTGGAGAGATGGCACAGTGGTTAAATGCACTTGTTTGCAAAGCCTGGCAGCCCAGGTTTGATTTCCCAATACCCACATAAAGCCAGATGCACAAAGTGATGCATGCATCTGGAGTATAGCGGCAGGAAGCCCTGGTACACCCATACTCTGAGATTTAAAACAAAAAGCAACAATAAAAAATGAAGGCTGGAGAGATGGCTCAGCAGTTAAGGCACTTGCCTCCAGTGCCTAAGGCCCTGGGTTCAATTCCCCAGGACCCACATAAGCCAGACCCACAAGGTGGTGGCCCTGGTGTGCTCTCTCTCTCTCTCTCTCTCTCTGTATCTCTGCTTGAAAATGAATAAATAAAATATTAAAAAAAAAATGAAGACAACCAGCCGGGCGTGGTGACGCACCTTTAATCCCAGCACTCTGGAGGCAGAGGTAGGAGGATTGCCGTGAGTTCAAGGCCACCCTGAGACTACATAGTGAATTCCAGGTCAGCTTGGACTACAGTGAGACCCTATCTCGAAAAACAAAAGAAGACAACCAAACAAAAAACATAACAGACACAATGATTACATTGTATATCAGAAGAGGGAAGACAAGATTAATAGGCAATGAACATTGGGCACAGTAGCTCACACCTGAAATCCTAGCATTCAGAAAGCTGGATGACTGCTGTGAGTTTGAGGCTAGCCCGATATACAGAGTTCCAGGTCAACCTGGGCTAAAGTAAAACCTTGTCTGGCTTTGTCTGTTTCTTTGAGACAGTCTCATGTGACCTAGGACTGTCTTAAACTAGATATGTAGATGAGTCAGCTCTTGATCTCCTCCCACCAGCTCTAAAGTACAGGGATTATAGTCTACCCACCACACCTGGCTTGACCCCACAATTCTACTCCTAGATATATAATCAAGAGAATTACAAATAGAGGTCCACACAAAAACCAGTATCTAAGTGCACTTAGCAGCAGTATTGATAGCCAAAGGGGAAGACAAACTAGATGTGCATCAGTTGATGAACAAACATTCATGAAATAGAATACTGTTTGGCAATACAAAGGAATCAACTAGTATTAAAGCATGGATGAAACCTTAAAGCATTATGCTAGTGAAAGAGGTCAGTCACAGAAGGTCAAATATATTGATTTCATGTATATAATATGACCAGAATATGCAAAAATAGGTTAGTGGTATACAAGGGTGATGGGAGATGAATAAATGGAAAATATTAATGGGAACAAAATTTAATTCAGAATGTGTATCTAAGTTAACCTATACTGATGTAAGTCTCTGATGGAGATTCTGCTTGTATCTTTCAGAATGCAGTGAGAGCTGTGGCTTTTCCAACCCTACCAATGAACCGCAGGTCGATAGCTGATATCCTGACAAGAGATGAGCCACACCAGACCTACCGAGGAGGATCCATATGGAACCCCGCAGAGAATGGTGGGACAAACAAGAGACACATAACCACAGCCAGTCAGTTAACACAGGATAAGCCAGACAGAGACCAATGATTTTCAACACAACCTAAAGCAGAAGTACAGAGTCTCCTAAGACCTGAACAATAAAACAGCCTTAATACTTGCCCACCATGACTCAGGGAACTGAGCGGAAGAGGGGGCGGAAAAATTGTAAGAGCCATGGTGGGGGAGAACTCCCAGAGACATCACCCCCCTCAGTAACATCACACTAAGGCAGGTGGAACCAGGCTGGCTCCTAGGATATCCATAATCCCCTACCCCATGGACTGATTCAGACTGCCCACGGAGGAGGATATCTGATTGGGGATAGGGAAGAGGGGTATTGGGGAAATGGGGATAACAACTCATTATTTGTTCATTAAATTTATCTCATGGCTAATAAAAAAATTTTACTGGAGGATGGGAACACTGAAAATGTAATTAGGTAGTGGATAGAGGTTGCACAATCTTATGAGTTATATACCACTGATACTGAACTGTACATCCTAAAAAGATGATTATATGGTATGAATTATATCTCAAAAGAGACATTAAAAACAACAAAAGCCGGGCGTGGTGGTGCACGCCTTTAATCCCAGCACTCGGGAGGCAGAGGTACGAGGATTACCATGATTTCAAGGCCACCCTGAGACTCCATAGTGAATTCCAGATCAGCCTGGACTAGATCCAGACCCTACCTCAAAAAACCAAAAAATAAAAAATAAAAAATAAAAATAAAATGTTAAGACAAAGGCAAATAAAGCTAAACAGCTGAAAGGGGCACAGGCCTATTCCTGCTTTAATTTCCAAGGGTCCTAACTCTACTAGTACATAGCTACAGGGTACTTTTAGAACTGCATAGGACAGCATTTGCTTACCACTACGGGGACGGCTTTTCCTGAGCCGGTAACAGTCAAGGCAGACTCCAAATCCACATTTGCGGCAAACCCAGTGGATGTTGAAGAGAGTCGTTTCACATACATCACACATCTCCCGTACACCACGCACAGCTCGCTTCCATGCCACTTTCTCTGGTAGTAAAAAGAAAATTTTGTTAGTATCCTGATTAATAGCAAAAGACCCCAGGTCCATGGATTGCCACTTATACCATTTTGTCCAGCAATAAATCTCAAAGATCTATCACAAAGAGAAACAAAATACAAGATACATGTATTTCAAAGGCTTACATTAAAGTAGGATATAATAATGTAATGTCAATAGGAAATTAATGTTAAATGTTGTCACTTAAGGAACTATAAAATTTTAGCTGGGTGTTGTGATATATGCTTGTAATTTCAGTACCCACGAGGCTTTGAAGCAGGAAGATCATTTGTTTCAAGTTGGCTTGGGCCATAAAGCAATATTTTACCTCAAAAAAAAAAAAAAAAAAAAAAAAAAAAAAGCAAGGGGGCTGGAAAGATGGCTTAGTGGTTAAAGGCACATGTCTACAATGTCTGCAGTGGCAAGGGGCCACTGGATCCCGTAGGCCTGGGATCAATACCTAAGCCACCCACAAAAAGTAGTGCAAGTGTCTGGCATTCATTTGTAGGGGCAAGAAGGCCTAGCTCACCCATACACATATGTGCAAATAAATTAATTAAAAATAAATAAAACAAAAAGCCGGCGTGGTGACGCACGCCTTTAATCCCAGCACTCGGGAGGCAGAGGTAGGAGGATCACCATGAGTTCAAGGCCACCCTGAGACTACTTAGTGAATTCCAGTTCAGCCTGGACTAGATGGAAACCCTACCTCGAAAAACAAAACAAAAAAACCAACAAACAACAACAACAACAACAACAAAAGCCTGGTGTGGTATATCCTTATCATACCAGCACTTGGAAGATGCAGGTAGGAGGATCAGGAGAGTTCAAGGCCAGTTCCAGATGCATAGCATGTTTGAGGCCAGGCTGGGCGATATAAAACCCTGTCTCAAAAATTAACAATCAGGTGTGGTTGTGCAAGCCTTTAATCCCAGCATTTGGGAGGCAGAGGTAGGAGGATTGTTGTGAGTTCAAGACCACCCTGAGACTACAGAGTGAATTGCAGGTCAGCATGGGCTATAGTGAGACCCTACCTTGAAAAAAGCAAAACAAAATTAAAAAAAAAAAAAAATCTGGGGCTGGAGAGATGGCTCAGTGGTTAAGGCACTTGGCTCCAGTGCCTAAGGCCCTAGGTTCAACTCCCTAGTACCCACATATGCCAGACCCACAAGGTGGTGGCCCTGGTGCTCTCTTCCCTCCGTCTCTCTATCTCTCTATCTCTGTATTTCTCTGCTTGAAAATGAATAAATAAAATATTTTAAAAAAAATCTGTAACAAAACCAACACAAAGATACTGTACATTTTTCAATTAGTGCGAGAATGAAATAAGAGGCCATAATTTCATAGTACAGTTTTCCATTGTTTCCTTGGCCTAGAAATATCATTTAGTAATATCTATAATGAGGGTTCTATATGTGAAACATAGCATTAAATAGCACTATACCTAGTCATAAACCATAGAGTATTGGTACTAATGCAAATCCAATCAAAGTAAACTTAAAACAGCCAGGATGAACTAAACACAAATGAGGGTCTAGCTGTCTCTTATGGCAGTTGCATGACAAAAAAAAAAAAAAAAAAAAAAAAAAAAAAAAAAAAAAAAAAAAAAAAAAAAAAAAAAAGGCAAGCTGGGAAGACAGTTTTGGTTTGTTAATTGTCAAAAACTGAAAAAAAAAATCCCAGCACTAGGGAGGCAGAGGTAGGAGAATTGCCGTGAGTTCAAGGCCACCCTGAGACTACATAGTGAATTCCAGGTCAGCCTGGGCTAGAGTGAGACCCTATATCAAAAAAACAAAACAAAACAAACTGAAAAAAATGAAACCTGTTGAGTGTAGTAGTTAGAGCCTCTGATATATTACTACAAAGAGATCTTAATGGTCTTACTTCATCCATAAAAAATGTCATTTTGGAGGCTAGAGATATGGCTCAGCAGTTTGCAAGTTTTGCTTGCAAAGCCTGCTGTTCTGAGTTTTCGTCCCCAGTACCCATGTGAAGCCAGATGTGGCACAAGTGTCTGGAGTTCATTCAGAGCAGCAAGAGGCCCTGGTGTCCATACTCTCTCTCACATAAGTAAACATATAAATACCATTTAGGGATGGAGAAATGGCTCAGCACTTCCTGTGCAACCATGGGGCCTCAGGAAGCCTAAGAGTTTACTACAGCTAGAACCCACCCCCCCACTCCTGCAACCCCAGTCCCACAAGTGAGAAGAGACTGGAGAATCACCAGAGCTAGCAAAACCCAGTAAGCTCCAGAATCGACAGGAGTGGGTACAGCAATGGAACAGAGCAGCCAAACTTCTGCTCTGACCACCAATGAGCAAGTATACCAACTGAAGCTGAGTGCACAAGGGCACACACACATGCAGCCACCACAGCACCCCCCCCCAAAAAAAAAGCCATTTTTCCTCTTCTCTCAACCCTTCATCTCCCTCCCTCTAAGTGAAGGAATATCAAGCTTTCCAGCTAGGAGGTTTGTTTTTTTTTTTGGTTTTTTGAGTTAGGGTCTCGCTCTAGCCCAGGCTGACCTGAAATTCACTGTGTAGTCTCTGGGTGGCCTTGAACTCATGGCAATCCTCCTACCTCTGCCACCCGAGTGCTGGGATTAAAGGTGTGCACCATCACACCCGGCTCAACTAGGAGTATCTTGAAAATAAGCAAGAGGCTGTCTTACGGTGTGGTTCCACCATCATCATGGCCTCCTTCTCAGACATAACGAGCTGGCAGAATTGGTCCCCAACATTAGCCAGGATGTATTTTGAGGTCTCTAGGTCTATCCCTTCTGCTAGAGAAGAAGAGGGAATCCACAGGTTCATGGCATCAGGGTCACTTTGCTGAGGGCTTAGAAACCCTTCCACACGAAGTACCCCCTTTCGAGTGAAGATCAACCTGAAATAGGAAAGTAGATAAGTCAAATATAGTTGTCCTGGGGTTGGAGAGATGGCTTAGCAGTTAAAGTTGCTTGCTTGTAAAACCTGATGGTCCAAGTTTGATTCCCCAGTACCCACGTAATATGAAATGCACCAAGTGGCACATGCACCTGGAGTTTGTTTGCAGTGGCGAGAGTCCCTGGTGTGCCCATCCCTTCTTTCTCTTGTTTTTTTTTTTTTCCTTTTTTTTCGAGGTAGGGTCTCGCTCTAGTCCAGGCTGACCTGGAATTCACTCTGTAGTCTCAGGGTGGCCTTGAACTCACAGCGATCCTCCTACCTCAGCCTCCCGAGTGCTGGGATTAAAGGCATGTGCCACCACGCCCGGCTTTCTCTTTCTTTTTCCTTGCAAAAAATAAAAATATTTTTAATATTATGGTTGTTGCCAGGTATGCAGTGCATACCTTTAATCCGAGCACTTGGGAGGCAGAGGTAGGAGGATTGCTGTGAGTTCAAGACCACCCTGAGACTACATAGTAAATTCCAGGTCAGCCTGGACTAGAGTGAGACCCTACTTCAAAAAAATGAAACAAACAAACAAACAAAAAAAAAAAACAACAAAAAACGGGGGTGGGTGTCTGTGGAGAGATGGCTTAGCTGTTAAAGGCCCTTGCTTGCTTACATAGCCAGATGGACTGGGATTGATCCCCAATACCCACATAAAGCCAGATGCATAAAGTGACATGTGTATTTAAAGCATGTATTTGCACAGCACACCCTTTCTCTCTTAAATAATTTTTAAAAAATGAGAAGGAAGAAAAGAAGCTCACGCTAAGCTTCTAATATGGCTTCCTCACCTCTCAAGTTACTCTATTACTAAAAAGAGAGGTAAGCTGTCAGGCAGAGCCTTAATACAAATGCTTACATGACTGGTTTCAAATAGACCTTAACTCAGGCACAAGGCTACAGCTAAAATTGCTCAATTTTATAATTCAGCTAAGTAATTACTAAGACAGAGGCTCAGCACAGAGTAAACAGGCTAAGAAAAAGATGGCAAGACATGTTTTCTTTGTAGATCCCAGAGAGAGACAGATAGACAGAGTCATTTATCCCTAGTGAAAATTTAGAATAGAGGACAGGAGAGATGGCTCAGTGGTTAAGGCACTTGCCTCCAGTGCCTAAGGTCCTGGGTTCAATTCCCCAGTACCCACATAAGCCAGACCCAGAAGGTGGTGGCCCTGGTGCATTTATTTTCTCTCTCTCTCTCTCTCTCTCTCTCTCTCTCTCTCTCTCTCTCTCTCTCTCTGTATCTCTGCTTGAAAATGTGTTGAAAAAAAAAAGAAAATTTAGAATTGAGTGTGGTGGAGAGATTGCTCAGTGGTTAAGGCACTTGCTTGCAAAACTTGAAGTCAATTCCCCAGTGTGCACATAAAGCCAGATGCACAAAGTGGTGCAGGTGTCTGGAGTCTACTTGCAGTGGCTGGAGGCCCTTGGGCACAGCCATTCTCTGTCTCTCTTCTCTCTGCTTATAAGTATAAATATAAGAATATTTTAAGATGTGGAGTGGAGGCAGAGGAAGGGTCAGGTACCTCCGGAAGTGGAAGAAGCGGCAGGCTACAGTAGAATCGTCTTGCTCTTGTTCCTTGAACTTCCGATAGCGCTCCAGGCGGCACTCCCGACACTTGTGTAGGTGAGGTGCTACGTTGATGCAGGACCCATCCTGCAGGAAAGGCTCTCCAGACTGCTTCAGCTTCTTCACTTTACTTACATCTTTCAGCACTGACTGGCCAACTGTGGCGAGGGAAGGAATAGAAAATATAGGTATAAACAGGGCCCATTAATAAGGTTCTCTTGGAGAAGAGCGATGTGTCCTGACCTGGGCTGCTCTTTGCACTCCTTGAGAATGTGCCTATGTACTCAGATCTGGAGCAGGAAACAAGGCTTCAGCTGGAAACAAAGAGCCACAACCTTTTGAGAAGTTCCCTAGATTAGTGAAAACTGGGCATGGGTGTGGAAACACCAAGCAAGGAGGTCTCCTCACCAGCCTCCAGTTCTTCACGATATGGCTATTCTCTTAATCAAGGCCCCCTGGGCTTCCAAAGCATAGCCTTCCTTTAATCATTAGTCTTGCTTGCTGGGTCATAAGTTCACATCATCAATACATGAGTTTTAGTAGGTACTAAAATCCTTACGTAAACTGAGGGAATAAATCAAGTCTACAAAGAGTTGATATATGGAAACAGAGTTCTTAGGAACTCCCCTGAAAGAAATTTAAAGATGGGCTAAATAAAGTGAATTAGGAAATAATGAGATAGCATTCTCTTTATGCTCTGGATGTATGAAGTGAGCCAGCTTTCTCTGACATGATGAAACTCCCCTTAGAACCTTCAAACCTAAAATAAACCCTTTCCTTCTATTAAAAAAAAAAAAAAAGGATAAAACTCAAGGAGCCAGGGAGATGGCCCAGTGGTTAAAAGCACTTGCTTGCAAAGCCTGATAGCCCAGGTTCAGTTCCTCAGTACCTATGTAAAGACAGATGCACAAAGTGACACATGCATCTGGAGTTCTTTTGCAATGGTAGGAGGCCCTGGCATACCCATATTTACTGTCTCAAATAAATATGTTTTAAAAAACCAAGAATACATGATTGCTGATCAAGTATGACAGACTGATAAAGATCAAGTTTTCTTTTGGGGCTGGAAAAATGGCTCAATTGTTAAAGGCTCTTGCTTCCAAAGCCTGCTGGCTCAGGGTTCAGTTCCTCAGCAGCCCACATAAAGCCAATGGGCATTTGTTTCTAGCAGTACGAGATCTCAGTGTGCATGCACACACATAACACAAATAAGACAAACAATTTTTTAAAAAGTTTTCTTCTGTGAACAGATAACTCTTACGGCGGTACTACCCTGAACCAGATCTGATGATGATGATGATGATGATCTGATATCAGATCCTTTTGGCTATGTAATTCTGTGAGATTAGGAAACTTTCAATCAGAACATCTGAGATAATCCTCTCAAAAAGCAGACCTACAGCCCCAGCAGGATCACCTTTCAGAGGAGCAGTCCGAGGTCGGCCCTTAGGGGCTTGCTTCCCTTTGCCCTTGCCCAACAAGAGCTCAGCACTGCGGTCCCCATTAGGGCCTAGCTTCCCCATGAGATGCTCCGGAATTCCCTTCAGTCCGCTTTTGGCCTGGAGCTGCTCCTCTGAGTCGCTCAAGTCTGATAGGTCACTGTTGGTGCTGGAGTCGGAGTCCTGTCTGCAAGCCAAGCTTCGCTCATCCAGTGAGAACCTTTTCACAGCTTCAAAAGGAGCTTTGTTCTCCTGGGAAAAATCTGCTGGGGAGGGCATAAAGCTGCCTGAGTGCCTGCCAAAGATGTTACTAAAGGTTTTGATGAGGGGATTGTCCTGCTGCCCAGGGCCCACAGTCGGCCTCTCTTCTGTGGGGCTGGAGGACAGAGTAGGCATCTCGATGGGCTGGGAGAGGCTATTTGTGGGTGAACTGGACCGGCCATTCCCCATGGCAGAGAGGCTTGGGACCCCGGTGGTGAGAGCTGAGCCCAGAACACCAGGCACCAGCTTGGAGGAGTCAGTTGCAATGAAGAGGGCTTTCATCTTTGCTGGTGATGCCGCGTCTGCAGAGTGCGACTCGGACCAGCTGGGTGCTGCCTTGGAGGTGACCGCGGTGGCAGCGGACGAGCTACCTGATGCCTGAGATGCAAAGCTGCTGAAAGGGCTATGTTCAACTTTTTCCACAAATGCCAGGAAAGGGTTAGAAGGCTCTTCTCGGGATAGTTTGGGGGGTTGTAAAAATAGATTTTCATGAGTCTCTGGGGTGCGGGTGTTTAGGAGGCTCCGTGGGAAGGCTGGAGTGAGGGTGGGCATGGACTCTGTAGGCACTTTTCGGTCCACAGAGCTTCCAGCCTTAGAGCCTGGCTTAGTGTCTGCTCCAAGAGCAGATCTACCTTTACACAGGCCTGCGCTCAGGCTCTCGAGGCTTTGTTTGAATGAGTCCCGACTAGAGGAATCATCTGTCATACTCTCTGAAACTGTGGAGAAATAGTTACTGGAGGGTAGAGATTGGGACATGCATTGAAAAAACAAATTTTTGGAGAGATCAGTGTCTTTCTGGGACTCTGGTGTAGAGCTACAGCCAAAAGAAAAGCCCAAAGCTTTGTTCTCTGTGGCTGGAACACCATTGGACTGGCTCCTTCCACTTCCAAAAGTCAATGGTTGTGACAAACTTGAGAGAGATCCTCCAAATCCAGAAGAGGCCAGAACAGGATTTCTGGGATTCTGCAAGGAAGATCAGCTTGAGTTAGTGACACTGGTAAGTCAACCTAATGATGTCCTTCTCCATCCAGCGATCACTAAATCAACATTTCCCGGCACCAGTTAACTGTTCTCTCTTACAGTTTCACCAGCACTGGTGGGAAGAAAGCCTGCCAAAGACCACAAAGGGCATCTTCTCTTTAGCAAGGTGAGCCACAGATAGCAGGATGCCAGTCATTCTGCCACTCTATTGGTTATTACCCAGAAAGATGGCAGTGCTGGAAAATCCATATGCTTCTTAATACCTACAGTATTTGGAAAGTGAGAGACTCCATTAAGGAACTAGGAAAAAAGGTTCCTGAAAGATACCAGCTTTTCTTTTGATATATAACTAGAGACAATTAGCAGCCAAAAATGACCTGATCCCCTGCCCCTCCCTCACAAGTGCTGTAATAACAGGCACACACCACCACTGTTGGTTTATGAGGTGCTGGGAATTGAACCTAGGGCCTTGTGCATGCTAGACAAGCACTCTACCCGCTGAACCACATCCCGAGGCCCCACTTACTGCTGGTTTAATTTAATAGAAGTTAGGTCCTAGACTTGCAAACTACACATCACAAATAAAAAATTAAGTAGTAAAAGATATACCAAACCATCCACTTTACAACACTGGAAATAAATTATTCCACACTGTAATATGAGGTTTTCCTTTATTGTGAGGAAAATTTCTGGAACTAAATAGTGATTAACAGCTTTGTAAACATTTTGTTGTTGTTGTCATTATTTATGTTATAAACTGCCTTAGGACATTTTAGAGTTAAAAAAATAACTAACCAAGTAAACATTGATTTCTGTTCCTCATGAAAAAGAATGAACTGAAAGAGCCTTGAGGCTTTGATATTTCACTAGCACCCTTGACACCTGTATGACTGACTGCAAGGAACTTGAAGAAGTAGCTCATATTTCACTGCTAACATTACTTTTTAAAAATAAATGCACATATGAGTAAGTAATTTGGATGGTTATTCATTTTTCTTTAGGTGATTAAATTCCAAATCCTTTCCTTATAAGAAAGTGATGACACACTGCTCAACTTAAGATTGTTTTAGAGAAGTTTCTTGGTGGGTAATTCTCTATCTCAGGTTAAGCATTATAATGGAAACATTCATGTCTGTACTTGGTTTAAATAACATTCTGAGACAGGCTGAAACATTAATAAAACGATTAATAGTTACAAAAACTTCTCCAACCTTTTTAAAAATTTTATTTAGTGCTGTTATGTATTGAAGCCATGGCATAGTACCTCGTAGGCAAGTGCTCTACTACAGAGCTCTATCCCCAGCCCTCCAACTTACTTGAAAGAAATGCCTATTCAATAGATATTTATATACATATTCACCTTTGCTACTTCAAGAAGAGTGGCACTCTCTGGATATCCCTTTTTAAAAATTTATTTATTGGCACGTGTGTATATATGGACATGCCAAGGTCTCTTATTGCTGCAAATGGGTTACATGGGTGGCTTGGCAACTGAACCTGGGCTGGTAGGTTTTGTAAGCAAACAACTTTAATTGCTAAACCATCTTCCTGGCCTCCTGAACCTTTTCTTGCAGCATAAATAATTTTAATTTGTTTAAAAACTCTATTTACAGAGCATGCCTTTAATCCCAGCACTCAAGAGGCAGAGGTAGGAGGATCCCCTGGAGTTTGAGGACAGCCTGAGACTACACAAGGTTAGCATGGGCTAGAGCAAGACCCTACACCTCGGAAAACAAAACAAAACAAAAAAAAACTCAATTTACATTTACACCAAATTTGGCATGGAATTTAATTAATTAATTTATTTATAGGTAGGTAGCCTTCCTTTTTTGTTTATAAATTTCATCTCCCTCACTATCCCTACAAAGAAGGGATATAAAAACTGCATTTGAGTTTGAGGCCAGCTTAGGACTACATAGTGAATTCTAGGTCAGCCTGGGCCAGAGTGAGACTCTACCTTAAAAACCAAATATAAAAACAACCACTCACCCACATACACATAAACGCATTTGCTGGAAGAGGGAAGAAGTCATACGAAATGAAAACACTGAGTCTTTATGTTGTCCTATTTTGTGGTAATCGGGATTGAACCTAGGCGAATGTTGACTACTGAGTAAAACCCTCTGCTTTGTTGTATCTGGCACTGTGATACTTAAAATGATTCCATTTTAGGGATTTTTTTAAAGTGTCTCATGAAGCCCAGGCTGGCCTTGAACTCACTATAAAGCCAGGATGACTTTGAATATCTGATCCTCCTGCCTCCATCTCTCAAGTGCTAAGATTACTGGTCTATGACACTCCACTCAGTTTTCAAATAGGGATTCAAGCAAGTATTTCTTTGTATTATGTAGGACTTAGCAAACAGTAGTTTTCTTTTTCTTTTTTTTTTTGTTTTTCGAGGTAGGGTCTTGCTCTAGTCCAGGCTGACCTGGAATTCACTATGGAGTCTCAGGGTGGTCTTGAACTCACGGCGATCCTCCTACCTCTGCCTCCCGAGTGCTGGGATTAAAGGCGTGCGCCACCACGCCCGGCTTAGTTTTCTATATATAATTGTTTTTCAGGCAAGGTTGCTATGTTGCCCAGGCTATATTTGAACTTAGGCTCAGGTGATCTGTATGCCTCAACCGCCTTAATAGCTAAGTCTAAAGGCAAATGTATTCCATATTCTAGATTGCTGAAAGACAAATATGACTAGCAGCATTAATTGTACTTTGTGACAAGTCTGGAGAGATAGCTCAACGGTTAAGGTGCTTGCCTGCAAAGCCTAATGACCCAAGTTTGATTGCCCAGTGCCCAAGTAAAGCCAGATGCACAAAGTGGCGAAAGCATCTGGAGATTGTTTGCAGTAGCTGGAGGCCCTGATGTGCCCATTTTTTCTACTTGTCTTTCTTCTATCTCTCTCTAATTGCAAAAAAATTAACATATGTATGTTTATATGTATTTGTATATATATATGTATATATGTATACTTTGTGACAAACACTGATCAAAAGGATCATATAATTGATTTCCACATTGTCCATTTTAGCAAAAAATAAATACATATAAACCGGGTGTGGTGGCACACGCCTTTAATCCCAGCACTCAGGAGGCAGAGATAGGAGAATCGCTGTGAGTTTGAGGCCACCCTGAGACTACATAGTGAATTCCAGGTCAGCCTGGGATAGAGCGAGACCCTATCTCGCAAAACCAAAAAAAAAAAAAAAAAGAACATAGTAAACTAGATACTACTGTGAGCAAAACTAGCAAGATTTATTAAAAGAATAAAATTAGCTAGAAAAACTTTTTGGGAGTTGGTTAGATGGCTTAGTAGTTATAGGTACTTGCTTTCAAAGCCTGAGGGCCTAGGTTCAATTCCCCAGTACCTACATAAAGCCAGAAGCACAGGTGATCATGTACCTGGAGTTCATTTGTAGTGGCAAGAGGCCTGGACATGCCCATACACATTCTCCCTCTCACAAATAAATAATAAACAAAAAAAAATTTTTTTTAAAGGCTAGATGTGGTGGGACACATCTTTAATCCCAGCACTCAGGAGGCAAAGGTAGGATTTTTGCCAAGAGTTCAAGGCCACCCTGAAACTACATAGTGAATTCCAGAACAACCTGAGTTAGAGTGAGATCCTACCTCAAAAAAACCAGAAAAACCCCAGCCAGGTGTGATAGTACATACATGTCTTTAATCCCAGCACTCAGGAGGCAGAGGCAGTAGGATTGCAGTGAGGGCTGGGATTAAAGGCCCCAACACACCTGGCTGTTTTTCTGGTTGTTTAGCCCAGTTGTTCAGGTGACTTAAGAGTTGGCAAAGTTAAAAAATACATACATTTGCCTAATGAACAGTAAAGGCCTACCCACAGAGTCCAGTTTAAGGAAGTAAACTGCATATCTGGAAACATTCCTTCTTTGGAGCATCTGAGAGTTTTAATATGCTAACAACAAAGATGGAAGGAGGAGTAAACCCAAATGTGGCACCTCTGCCTCTGAAGCACTCACCTCTCCTGAGGCCTGCGGCCAGCTGCCTTTCTGTTTGTCCGGCCCAGTCCCAGATGCAAGGCCAGTGTCTGAGATCCTCACCGTGGTTGGGGTGGAGTTGGCGGTAGTGAGCACAGCTGCTGAAGCCAGTATGCCCTGGTTAGCTTGTTCCAGTGTTTTTCCTGCCTCTTTGTTTTCAGCTGCACCCACCTCTGGCAACAAAGGTGACTGACCCGTGGCTGCACAATACGGAGTGAAAGGTACAGGTGTGTCCCCACCTACAGGTTCATCCTGTACCACCAGAGTCCTGCCGTTTTCTTTGGTGTAAGTGGCAAAGCGAATGTTGCGGTTTATCTGGGGAACAAATGTAGATGGTAGCTGCTTGGCTCTCTGATCCAGGCCTGGCTCTCCACTGGCATTACTTCCTTTCCAGGTCCCTCGGCTTGCCTCACCTCCATCGCTCCCATTACTGTCTACTTCACCCCTGTCTCCTTTTAATTTCTTTGATGCAGGGTCACACCCAGAGTCCGAAGCACTTTTCCTTCTCCGGCCATCTTTCCCCTCTATGCTCTCTCTCTTCTTCTTTCCTTTGGAAGATTTTACTGCTTTTAATGTACTCCCCTACAAAACAAAATTCAAAAAACATTTATTGTAAGGATCCTTTCATCCTATGAAAACTATAATCCATTAGTGGTTCCCCATCCCTAGAAGCAGACAAAGCAGGCACAGACTGCCAAGTTCTTTTTTTTTTTTTTTTTTTTTTTTTTTTTTTTTTTTTGGGGGGGGGGGTTCGAGGTAGGGTCTCGCTCTAGTCCAGGCTGACCTGGAATTCACTATGTAGTCTCAGGGTGGCCTTGAACTCACGGCAATCCTCCTACCTCTGCCTCCTGAGTGCTGGGATTAAAGGCGTGCGCCACCACGCCCGGCTGCAGACTGCCAAATTCTGATGCCAACTCTTAAGACACTCTTTGTCAGAAGGTGCCGATTCTCCTGTGGATCACTTTATACACATGTTCAAGATCATAGTCACTAAAGGTTAACTTCCTTGGCTAATCTTTTTTTTTTTAATTTTTAATTTAATATTTATTGTCCATAATGAGTTCCTTGGCTAATCTTCTCTTACATAAAACACTTCTCATGGATATTTTTAAGGGTTTAATAATTTATGGAATTTCTTTTACAAAACAAGAAAACAGTCAGAGCTAGGTTGGGAGTCTATTTATCCTTTGATGAAATAACTCGATTTTATATACTTATCTCCCTGTTTTTTAAACATGTATTTTAAGTATTAAAATATGGAAACTCCTCTAACCTAGAAGTCACATAACACAAAATATGTGCATCTGTGACCAAAAGATACGTGAATCTGACAGAGACACGTTTGAATTGCTCATGGATACTGTAATGTTTACCAACTTAATTAGTCTATACTTACTGCCCTTAAGATTTCTAGATCCTAGGTGTAGGTAGCACATGAGTCTCATTATAAAGTCTATGCCGAGCCTTATCTTTATTATAATTGTTATAGATGTTATAATGTCAACTCTTTAAAAACATGTGTATGCATGTGCAGACCAGAGGACAGCTCTGCACCATTGCATAGGAATGCTGTCACCCTCTGTCTGCTTCTCTCTCACTAGCCTACAGCTGCCAGAGATCCATCTGTCTTTGCTCCCAAGCAATGGAGTAGAAGAGCATACTGGCATACCTGGCATTTAAACCTAGTTTTGTGGGGATTAAACTTAATTCATTATTTTCAAAAATATTATTACTTGTGAGAAGGAGAAAGGGAGAGAACGTATGGTCGTGCCAGAGCCTCTTACCACACACTCTACAGGCCCATGTGCCACTTTTTTGTGCACCTGGCTTTATATGGTATTGGCAGTTGAACCCAGGCTGGCAGGCTTTGAAAGCGAGTACCTAAATTCAGATCCTCTTGTTTGCAGGGCAAGAACTTTACCAACTGAGCCATCTACCCAGCCCTTGAAATGTCAACTTTCTACAATTTTAAAATTTATTCTTTCTGCATTTTTCCTTCTTTTTTTCCCTTCTTTTATTTCTATTTTCTCCTTTAATTTACTTCTACAACTCTTTAAAAATAAAAAAGCTCACCAGGCATGGTGGCACACACCTTTAATCCCAGCACTCAAGAGTCAGAAGTAGGAGGACTGCTGTGAGTTCAAGGCCAGCCTGGGACTATGTAGCAAATTCTGGCTAGAGTGAGACCCTACCTCAAAAACAAAAAACAAACACCAAAAAACAAAGCTCGGGATTTCCTTCTGCTATCCATACTGTACTACTGGTAATATTACTTGAGCTTCCAAATAGACAGTCACAGGTAGGAGCAAAGAATATACTTATTATGACTAAGTACCTATCATCTCTGATATTATTATCCAAGTTTCCCAAATCTTTTATTCAAGAATTATTTGTTTGCTGAATGTTGTTTTCAGGACTGGGGAGATGGCCCTGAGGTTAAAGGCATTTGCTTGAATGCTGTTTTCATTTCATCCTCATTTAAAACTGTCCTTTCTTTAACCTCTATCATCATCTAGTTTTCAGAGTTTTTAGCTATAGAAGACTGTGCACTGAGACTCATTTTTTATGGTTCATTCTCTCATATATTTCAAGAAAAAGATGAGGTGATCATGAATTTCTGAGAGGGTACTGTAAAACTTGGGACACAATAATTCACATCATGTCAAATCTAAAAAGGGAAGAAATAATATCTGCTGCTAAAAAACAGAAATTCTACTTTTAACTCATCTAGTCACCTGCAGAGGGTAGTTCATAGCTACCTCCTTCTCATTCCCTAAATAATAACTTTCTAGGTATGTCCTATTGCTGGTGAGCTACTCAGACATGAGCTGACAGCTAGGGCACTGAGACCACTAAGTTCTCTCCAGTTATCTTGTCACCTGAACAGGAATGAATGAAACAATGGAGTCAAGATGGGGCCTAATATACTATCAAAATAATAGGTATTCAGTCATAAAACCATGGTCAAGAAACTTACCCTATCTTGTAATATACATAAAGAGCTATTATATTTAACCTGGTTCTTTGCTTTCCTACTGCAATCTTGTTTCATAAAAACGACTACAAAAAAAAAAAAAAGACCTGCACACACAAAAGAAAGAGCAGAAACTTAGTAAGAGAACCAGAGTAGAAACTTACTACGAGTAACCAATAAAGCAGTATTTACAAAGGTGCTAAGATACAATAAGGAACAGATGGACAACTGGCCTATTAAAGGAAATTTACATAGGACTTATTGAATGATTTAGGCAAATTTTGGTTTTTTGTTTTGTTTTTGAGAGAGGGCCTCAAGTCACACAGGCCGGCATTGAACTTCTGTTTCTCCTACTTCCACCTGCCAAGTGCTGGGTTTATCCAACTGTATTACCATGGCTGGCTTTTCAGGCAGATTTTTAAACAACCTTTAAAAAAATTATTTTACTTATTTATTTTCAAGCAGAGAGAGAGAGAGAGAGAGAGAGAGAGAGAGAGAGAGAGAGAGAGAGAGAGAGAGAGAGAGAGAGAAAACGCACCAGGGTCACCACCTTGTGGGTCTGGCTTATGTGGGTCCTGGGGAATTGAACCCGGGGCTTAGGCACTAGAGGCAAGTGCCTTAACCGCTGAGCAATCTCTCCAGCCCAAACTTTTTTTTAATAATAATTTTGAATAAAGAATGGCCAGTTCATATGATTAGAAAGAATCAGTGCATGATGAGCACTATAGTAGGTACTTCTTTGATTTACTAGGGAATATAGAATTTCAGACTCCCTTGTCCCTTTACTGCCACCTAATGGGATAAGAAAAAAAAAAAAGAATGTAAACTGTCCTTCATTTCTTATTACCAGGCAAGTCATGCTTATTGTTACTGCTTATCATAGTTTAACTTGCCCCCAGACTCTGAAGAGCCTGGCGTGGTGGCTCATGCCTTTAATTCCAGCATCCAGGGAGGCAGAGGTATAAAGATCACACTGACTTTGAGTTCAGCCTGAGACTACAGAGTGAGTTTTAAGGTAGCCTAGGCTAGGGTGAGACACTACCTTAAAAAAAAAAAAATACATAAAGAGGGCTGAAGAGATAGATGGCTTAGCAGTTAAGGCGTTCGCCTGCAATGCAGAAGGACCTGAGTTCGATTCCCCACTGCCCATGTAAAGCCAGATGCACAAGAGGGCTGGAGGCCCTGGCGTGCTCATCCTCATCTCTGTCTGCCCCCCCCTCTCTCTCAAATAAATAAAATATTTTTAAAAAATACATAAAGAAATAGGCCATGGATTTCATAACAAGGGACTATAGCTATAATTAAAAGGGTTTGCTCAAACTAGGTCTCTTTCACGAGACTATCCCCTCTTAATTCCAAAGAAGGCAGAAGAGAGGTACAGTCGCCAAAGCCAAACAGTCCAAAGGCATCCATTGAAACGATACATATAAGGAATCTACATACAAGATAACGCAAGCTCAGATTCAGTGAATTATGTCAATTACTATACCTCGCTCTGAGGAGCAGAGTTATCCATCAGCATCACATGGATTAGCCTGGGATCAACTGACTTGATCTCACCACTCTATGGTAGCAGGATAACATGTGGGAAAAAAAAAAGGGAGGGGATATATTTAATATCTTGTCTACCAAGATGCAATTATGTGTTTTTCTTATCTATGCCCCTACCAGAATAAAAACTTTACTGCTATAACAGCAATATATGAAATAACATTTGGAATATAATAAATATTCAAATACTTGTTGAGTGGATGAATTAGACTTGACTGAGTGCAAGACCCAAATGTGTATTTTTATAATGTTCACTTCAAATTTAGCAACTCTAAACCAACAATTATAGTCATTTTACTCTTATCTCCTCACTTAGAAATTACACACTTAGGAATATATTCCAATAAGTAACACACATGAAGAAATGTTCACGGATATTAACTGTGCCAGTACTGCCACCTAAGGGGATTAGTGAAAAGTACTGCTAATGATTGAAATGTCCCTCATTTTACAAATAAATTAGTTATGGTATAATCCATTTAGTGCAATAGCATAGATGCTTTTGTAAAAATTTATTTATTTTGTGTGGATGCCACAACTTCCACCTTTTACGTGGGATCTAAAGATATGAACTCAGGGACTCAAGTGTTGTATGGCAGGCACTTTATCCACTGAACTATCTTCCCAGTACACTATGTATGTATTTTATTTTTAAAAAGCATGACTCAGTTCAGGCATGGAGGCGCACACCTTTAATCCCAACACTAGGGAGGCAGAGGTAGGAGAATTTCTATGAGTTCCAGGCCAGGTGTGGTAGTGCATGCTTTTAATCTCAGCACTCAGAAAGCAGAGGTAGGATGATCACTGTGAGGATCCTTGTGAGTTTGAGGCCAGCCTGGGGCTACAGAGTAAATTCCAGAGCAGTCTGGGCTAGAATGAGACCCTATGTATAGAGAAAAAACAAAAGAAACCAAAAAAATTGGAATATAAACACTAAAACCAATTCAAAAGAATGATAAATACTTATTTGTTAGCTTCAAAACACTCATGTAGTGTTTCTCTATATATAACTTTTTTTTTTTCAAGTTAGGGTCTCACTGTAGCCCAGGCTGATCTACAGTTCACTATGAGTCTCAGGGTGGCCTTGAACTCATGGTGATCCTCCTACCTCTGCCTCCTGAGTGCCGAGATTAAAGAAGGCGTGTACATCAGGGCTTTCTGCCACTGAAATTAACTTCAGACACATGTGCCACTTTGTATGTCTAGCTTTATGTGGATACTGGGGAATTGAACCTGGGTCATCAAGTGTTATAAGTCAGTGCCTTTAGCCACTAAGCCATCTCTCCAGCCTCCTCTCCTCTCCAGCCTCCTCTCCTCTCCTTCCTTTCTTTTTTTTTTTTAAATATTTTATTCATTTTTCAAGCAGAGAGAGAGAGAGAGAGAGAGAGAGAGAGAGAGAGAGAGAGAGAGAGAGAGAGAGAGAGAGAGAGCGCACCAGGGCCACCACCTTGTGGGTCTGGCTTATGTGGGTCCTGGGGAATTGAACCAGGGGCCTTAGGCACTGGAGGCAAGTGCCTTAACCGCTGAGCCATCTCTCCAGCCCTCCTTCCTTTCTTTTTGTTTTTCGAGGTAGGGTCTCGCTCTAGCCCAGGCTGACCTGGAATTCACTATGTAGTCTCAGGGTGGCCTTGAACTCATGGCAATCCTCCTACCTCTGCCGCCCAAGTGCTGGGATTACAGGCGTGCACCACCATGCCCGGCTCCTCTTTTTCTTTTTTAAAAAATATTTAAATAAAATAAAAATATTTAAAGCAGAGGACCTCAGTTCAATTCCCCAGTGCTGGGATTATAAACATGGACCACCATATATGGCTTTGCTGATTAGGTTTTTTTTGTTTTGTTTTGAAGTAGGGTCTCACTCTAGTCCAGGCTGACCTGGAATTCACTATGTAGTCACTATGTGGCCTTGAACTCACCGCAATCCTCCTACCTCTGCTTCCTGAGTGCTGGGATTAAAGATGTGTGCCACCACACCTGGCATGCTGATTAGATTTTTTAACAATTAAATATCATAAATAATATCACCTTAAAAGTTTGTATATTATTTTGAGGATTTTAGAATACCTTTGCTTTTATGCTTCTTTACTTTCTTTTGTCTTTTTTAGGCAGGGTTTTGGGGCTGAGATGTCTCAGTGGATAAAAGCACTTGTTTGTGCAAAGCCTGCCAACCTGGGGTTTGATTCCCCAGTACTCACATACAGCCAGATGCACAGTGGTGCATGTATCTGGAGTTTGGCAAGTAGCCCTGAATCACCCTTGTTGTCTTTCTCACTTTCTCTCATTCTCTCTCTACTTGCAAATAAACAATATAAAACAAAATAAAAGATAGGGTCTTGCTATGCAGCCCGCACTGTCTTCCTTCTCTTGCCTTAGCGTCCATGTGTTAGAATTACAGGTGCTAGCAGCCACACCCAGCCTAAAAATCTTTCCAATATATTATGCCAGTCCAAAAACATGCTGTGATGTCTGTGGGGATTACATGTTTACCTGTAATTCACAGATGATAAGAGTGAGATGAAAAAGTTGCACAGCCTTTCTCAGAATCACACAATCATCAAGCAATTAGAGGCAGGGATAGAATCTTAGTCTTCCTACAGGTACTGAGGCACTCACTCGATTCCATCCACATAACCTTTGAAAGACTAAGATCCCCTCACTCACCTCAGTTAGAGACACATCCATGAGACGGGTGATGGAGTCCTGATGGCTTACAACCCCACAGATCCACCCTTCTTCTCCTTCTGGCTGATAAATTTTGACCCTGTGACCTTGAACACTGTAGGGACCTAAAGGAGAGTTCAGTCAGAATTGAATGTCATAGCAACCTTTAAAGCAAGAAGAAAACCATGAGGTACAGACTTGGAACTTTCTGTATAGAACTGAATAAAGAAGCAATTTGAGTAATTTATGAAAGGTTTTCGGTCTCTCTACTAATAATATAGTACCTCTCTTGCTAAGAACAGAGTTTCAAAGATAGTACTCGACCAGCATGTAATGCTAGACTGCAACTTCATCTGCCCCACCAAGATAGTTTCTTTCTCCCACATATCACAGTAATTGGAAATTATATAGCTAAACAATTACTGTTAAATTTATGTCTTAGAGCTATTATTCCTACTTCTCACTTTCCATGAAATTTTTTCTTCTCTCTCTCTCTCTCTCTCTCTCTCTCTCTCTCTCTCTCTCTCTCTCTCGTTTTCGAGGTAGGGTCTTGCTCTAGCTCAGCCCAGGCTGACCTGGAATTCACTATGTAGTCTCAAGTTGGCCTTGAACTCATGGCAATGCTACCTACCTCAGCCTCCTGAGTGCTAGGATTAAAGGCGTGTACTATCATGAGTCTTCTCTATTTTTCTTTCTTTATCTGTCATCTGTCTCTCTCTTTCCTTCTGCCTTCCTCTTCTTCCCGTCCCCCTTCCTCTCTCCCTCCCTTCCTTTCTCTTTCTGGTAGGGACTCACTCTAGTTCATACTGACCTGAATGAAACTCACTTTGTAGCTTCAGGTTGGCCTTAAACTCAAGGTGCTCTTTGTTGCTATTTTTCCCAAGGCAAGGTTTCTCTCTGGCCCAGGCTGGCCTCGAACTCACAGTGATCCTCCTATCTCTGCCTCCCAGGTGCTGGGATTAAAGGCATTAAAGGTGTTCTTTCTTTCATTTTTAAAAAATTTATAATTTTATTTATTTATTTGAAAGTGAGAGAAAGGGGCAGAGAGAGAGAGGGGGGAGGGCATGCCATGGCCTGTGGACTCCAGACACATGCACCACCTTGTGCATGTGGCTTTACGAGGGTCCTGGGGAACTGAACTCCCGTCCTTCTGCTTTGCAGGCAAGGGCCTTAACAGCTAATCCATCTCTCCAGCCCCAAAGTGTTCCTTCTATCTCAATCTTCCAAATGCTGGAATTAAAGGTGTGTGCCACCACATGTAGATTCATTCATTCATTCATTCATTCTTTCTTTCTTTCTCCTTTTCTTCCTTCCTATCTTTCTCTCTTCCTTCCTTTTTTCTTTTCGTTCCCAAAGATAACAGACTATGTATAGGTCTGTGGATAGATTGTTTTATGTATAATTTTGTATTCTAAATTGTTATTTGTTGGTATAAAGAAGCCTTTAATTCTTGAGAAACATGCAGAACTCACAATGAAATTGTTTATTATGAAATGCTCAATTAAGAGGAAACACTAGTCTGAACAAGATCCTATTCTTCATGTCATTCTTTTTTTTTGTTTGTTTGTTTTTCGAGGTAGGGTCTCCCTCTAGGCCAGGCTGACCTGGAATTCACTCTTTAGTCTCAGGCTGGCCTCAAACTCACAGCGATCCTACCTCGGCCTCCCTAGTGATGGGATTAAAGGCGTGCAACACTACGCCCGGCTCAAAATGTGTAGCCCAGGCTGGCCTCAAACTCATGATCCTCCTGCCTCCGCCTCTTCAGGACTATCCTACCGGCGTGTGCCACCACAACCGGCTTCATGTCATTCTAAAAAGCTACCTAATTATAGATACTCAAAACTTTAGCCACAAAAAGGCAAGGCACATACATGGTATTCCACACTGACTCTGACCATCACCTGATTCACAGTTGAAGGACAAAAGATCCCCTGTTCTTACCTCGGCTGAATATCTCCTGGACTTTTTGGTCACTGATCAAAGCGTTAACTGTTTCTCTCAATGCAGCATGTTCTAAAAGAATCTGGTTTTGGGCATCTGTTCCCATCTGGTAAAGAGAAAATGACATACCTGGATATTAAAGTGAAAGGTAACCGCACCTAACGAGAGAAGAAAGATCATACACAAAAGAGCTCAACAGCAACACTCGCCAAGCAAGTCCATCGATGCTAGCTGAGTAAGGGATCCTACACTGTATCTACCTTTCCTTCCTCCTTCTCTTTCTTTCTTCCCTCCTGATGTCCTTGAGCTCATTCCAGAGCTGATGCTGATGTCCATCACATCCCACCCCCTGCACTGATGTGCATGGCCACGTCCAGCTTTTGTTGTGGATTCTGTGGAGTTCAACTCTGCAAGACTGTCCAAGAGGCCCTCATACTTAGGTGGCGAGAGCTCTGAACCACTGAGTCATCTCCCCAGACCTCACATAGTATATCTTTCCACAGACAATAGCATATTCAAGGTTCTGAGAAGTTAGATAAGAAACTCATTTAGGCCACACTTTCCCATACTTAAAGTGTTGAAGTGGAATGATGCCGGATGAGGAAGACAAAAGGAATTTACCATTAATTTTTCATAGACAATAGTTGAGGCCAGCCTGGGCTAGTCAGACCCCACTTTGAAAAACCAAAATAAAGAGCTGGAGAGATGGCTCAGCGGGTAAGGCACTTGCCTCCAGTGCCTAAGGCCCCGGGTTCAGTTCCCCAGGACCCACATGGGCCAGACCCACAAGGTGGTGGCCCTGTGCTTGCTCTCTCTCTCTCTCTCTCCTTCCCTCCCTCCCTGAAAATGAATAAATATATATAAAAAAAGAAAAACCAAAATAAACTCTCTACTACTTCACGTTTCTAGGAACCAGTCTATACTCACCCCAATTTACTAGCCATTAAAGTAGAATCAGCCCCTCTAGACTCAAACTAAATCAACAGCCACCTCAGGCATTTTTCAAAGGGGCTTAAATCCAGGTAAGTACAGAGGAATTTATTAAAGAAAGCAAAGTAATGAAAATACCACATTTGTAACAAAGGTCATGGTAACAACAGGCGGAAGGCTAGAGCAAGTATAAGTTACCTGGAACAGATGCAAGCCATTAGCATCTGACAGGAAACGGAGCTCCCGATCCACAAGGTATTGCACTGGCACCACAGACCCCAAACCCAGTTTATCTACTAGGGGAGTAAAAGTCTGTGAAGCACAATTTAAAAAAAAAATTAATTAGAACTTAGAAATGAAAATAATATCAATTCAGTTAATCTCTAACTTCAAAGAACATATCTATTATTAGGCTATCTTTCAGTTCAGTAGAGATAAACTAAAGTATAAATCTTTGGAAACAATCCCAGTCCAGCATCTGTTTCTTAAATAATCACAGGAGGCAAACAAGATTTAAAACAAACAAACAAAAAACAACTATGCTGGGTGTGGTGGTATGTGCATTTAATCCCAGCACTTGGGAGGATGACCATAAATTCATTTGAGGCCATCCTGGTCAGACCCTACCTCAAAAAACAAACACTAGGGCTGGAGATGATGGCTCAGCAGCTAAGGTGGTTGCCTCCAGAGCCTGAGAACACGGATTCAATTCCTAGTACCCACGTAAACCAGATGCACAAAGTGGTGCATGCATCCGGAGTTTACTTGCAGTGGCTCGCACTCACTCTCTCCTTACAAATAAAAAAAAAAAAAAAAAAGTAAAGTGGTTTACTTGCGCCCATGCTGGCTCGCACTCACTCTCTCCTTACAAATAAATTAAAAAAAAAAAAAAAAAAAAGGCCGGGCGGCAGAGATAGGAGGATCACCATGAGTTCAAGGCCACCCTGAGACTACATAGTGAACTCCAGGTCAGCCTGGGCCAGAGTGAGACCCTACCTCAAAAAACCAAAAATAAACAAACAAACAAACATAAAAAACAAATACCTATCAAAGTCCTAGCACTCAGGAAGGCTGAGGAAGGAGGATCTCCAGCTTAAAGCCAGGCTAGACTACATAGCATGACCCTGTTTTCAAACAAGAGGAAAGAACTGGAGGAGGTAAGGTGCCTGCAATTCCCCAGTGCCTACAGAGTGGCCGTGGTGTGTTCATTCTCTCTCTCTCTCCTTGCAAATATAAATAAATGTTTCATAAACAAAAAAAGCAAAAGAAAAGACAGTTTAGCTGGGCATGGTGGCACAGGCCTTTAATTCCAGCAGAGGTAAGGAGGATCTCTGTGAGTTCAAGAACAGTCTGGGACTACAGAGTGAGTGAGTGCCAGGTCAGCCTGGGTTAGAGTAAGAACGTATCATAAAACAAAGCAAAACAACAACAAAAATATTAAATATTTAATAAATGTGCAGACTATGGCAGTGGTTTATATCTACAATAGGAGGATCTCCAAAATCCATGCAAAATGTGGGTGTCATGGGATCCCTGGGGCTCACTGGCTGGTTAGACTAACTCAATGGTTGAGCTCTAGGTTCAGCAAGAAACCCTGTCTCAAAGACTAAACCAGAAAGCAACTAAAGAAGACACCAAATGTCAACCTCTGGCCTCCACATGATGTCCATCCACAAACATGCATGCATATATGTCTGCGCACAAATGTTTCCACACACACAAAGAATAGGTTTGAGGGACAGAAAAAGACCTCTGTTTTTCCTTTGATCACTTCAGAATAAAAATGTGTTAAGGGCTAGATGTGGTGGTGCACACCAATCTCTCCCAAAACATACAAACAAACAAACAAGGCTATTTTGGGGGAGGGGTGGTTCAGTGTAATACTGCTTGCCTAGTGTATGCAGGTCCAATAATGAATTTCTAGAGCTGCAAAATACAAAATAACAGGGACGCCTGGAATGAAGCTCTGCTGGTGGAGCCATGCCCTGACTTAACTAGGTGTGGTGGTAATCCCAACACTGAGAGGCTAAGGCAGAGGATCTATAGTTCAAGGTCATCCTCCATTACATAGACAGTTTGAGGCCAGTCTAGGCTACATTGAGACCCTGTCTCTAAACAAACAAGCATAAATAAATGCCAGACATGATGGAGCATACCTGTAATCAAAGCACTTGAAAGGTGAAAGCAGAAGGATCAGGAGGTCAAGGCCAACCCTCTAAACCCTCCCCACAAAAGAAAAGGAAGGAAATAAACAGCCATTCACCAGAGCTGGCCACTGTGGGATTGAGACTCGAGTGCCCTGGAGGAGGATGGGGTCCTTCCGGGGAGCCCAAACAAGTGACCCTTCCAGCAGCAGCACAGTAACTTCTTCAGCATGAACTTTAACCCAGGAGTGTTGCTTCCAGTTACAGCCATCAAATTCTACAAAGATCTGTAAAGAGAGTAAAATCAGCATGGAAGTCATATTTAGGGAAATGACACTATAACACATAAACATAATCCCAACAACAGATTGGGAAAAGTTCTATTAACTTATTCCTAAGGTAATTTTTATTGCTTCCCTGCTTTTTAGTTTTTAAAAAATATTTTCAGCCGGTTGTGATGGCGCACGCCAGTAGGATATTAAAAAAAAAGGGGGGGGGGACTGGAGAGATTGCTCAGTGGTTAAGGCACTTGACTCCAGTGCCTAAGTCCCCAGGTTCAATTCCCCAGGACCCACTTAAGCCAGACCCACAAGGTGGTGGCCCTGGTATGCTCTCTCTCTCTCTCTCTCTCTCTCTCTGAAAATGAATAAAATATTAAAAATATTTTTTAAAAATTTATTTAAGCCAGGAGTGGTGGCGCACGCCTTTAATCCCAGCACTCGGAGGCAGAGGTAGGAGGATCACCATGAGTTCAAGGCCACCCTGAAACTACATAGTGAATTCCAGGTCAGCCTGGGCTAGAGTGAGACCCTACCTCGAAAAACAAAAAAAATTTTTAAAAAGAACCAGAAAATAGGATGGGCATGGTGGCGCACGTCATTAATCCTAGCCCTTGGAGTTCCAGGTCAGCCTAGGCTAGCAAAAAAAAAAAAAAAAAAAAAAAAAAAAAATCCCAGAAAATAGAAAAACACTGCTGTTTTTGCTAACAGGTTTTAATTTGTCATCCCTTAACATGCCAGGCATAGCTCTGATCAGATTCCTCCTCCTCTTCCTTCTCCTGGTACCCCCACATCTCCCTTATCTCTGCCTTTATAACCTGCTACAAATTCTTTCCTTCCTCAGTACCCTATAAGACCCATATGCACACTACTCCCTGTACAAGAAACTTCCATTTCTCCAGAGCACAGGCCTTGTTTGGCCTAACATAGCATACTAAGGAATTTACTTGCTACTGCCGCTTACATAGCTTGTAAATTTCTGTACCTTTCTTCCTTCTTTGGGGTGTGAGTCCCTTCTTCTTTATTTATCTTGATACTGTTCGGCCTGGCAGGTGCTACACATGTAAAAAGACTTCTATTGGTCTGGGGAGATGGCTCAGCCATTAAAGGTGCTGGTGCAATGCCTGCTGCCTCAGTTTGATACACCAGAACCCATTTAAAATCAGATCCACAAAATGATCCATACATCTAGAGTTCATTTGCAAAGGCAAGAGGCCCTGGCATGCCATTCTCTCTCTCTGATCACAAATAAATTTTTATTCAAAAAAGCCTTCTATTGGGAGACAGAGGGAGGAGGATCACTGTGAGTTCCGAGGCCAGCCTGAGATTACATAGTGAATTCCAGGTCAGTCTGGGATAAAGTGAGACCCTACCTTGAAATTCAAATTTTTTTAAAAAATTATTGATTTTAAGGCTTAGTGGTTAAAGTGGTTAAAGGCAAAGCCTATGTGCCAGGGTTTGATTCCCCAGTGCTCATGTAAGGTTAGATGCACAAAGTGGCACATGCATCTGGATTTTGTTTGCACTGGTAAGGGCTCTGGTGCACCCACCCATTTTTTTCTCTCTCTCCTTGCAAATAAGCAAAAGTGTTAAGAATATTTTATAGCCTGGGCCAGAGCGATACCCTACCTCAAAGAAGAAACCATTTTACTGATTTTAATATTGTTAAGGTGGCTATAGATCACAAGTAGACAGCAAGTGTTTTAATACTAACTTAGATTAGCTAAAGAAATGCTACATATCTAATCCATGGATTCTAAATATAGCATGTTTAGTGCTACCTTTACACAGACTTCTAAAAAAATCACCCCAAACTGCCTTAGGCCAATACATTACCCACATCCTTTGGTCCGCCTTTGCCATAGTTGCAAACTCACTGCAAACAAACTCCAGATGCATCTAGGAGTTGAACCAGGTTGTTAGGTCTTAACAGCCGAGCC
This sequence comes from Zapus hudsonius, assembly GCA_004024765.1. Classification (NCBI taxonomy): domain Eukaryota; kingdom Metazoa; phylum Chordata; class Mammalia; order Rodentia; family Dipodidae; genus Zapus; species Zapus hudsonius. The sequence goes on along the minus strand of PVHP010008387.1, from coordinate 21,895 downwards.
ATCTCTCCAGCCCCAGACTTTCATTTATTTATTGTTTGGGCAGGGTCTTCCTCTAGACCAGGCTGACCTGGAACTTACTCTGTAGTAGCTCAGGCCTCAACAGCAATCCCCCTACTTTAGCCTCTCGAATGCTGAGATTCTAGGTTTGAGCTACCATGCATGGCACACTGACTTTTTATTGTGAGACAATTTTTTAGCTTGTTTTTCATTTCATTTCATTTATTTATTTATTTAATTTTTGTTTGTTTGAGGAAGGGTCTCACTCTACAATCTAGGCTAGCCTCTTATTTTAGGTAAGTCTCCACCATACCTAGCCCTAACTTCTTTCTTGTTTGTTTTTCCTGAGATAGATACTTACTTTAGCCCAGGATGATCTGGAGCTTACTCTGTAGTTCCAGGCTGGCTTCGAACTCACAGTGATCCTCCTTATCTCAGCTTCCCTAGTGCTGGGACTAAAGGCTTGTGCCACCACATGCCGTTTAACTCTTAAAAAATTAACCTTGGGGTCATACTAGAAATAAACTAAACTATGGAGGGTGAAGGATATGGCTCAGTGGTTAAAAGCGCTTGCTTGCAAAGACTGCTGGCCCATGTTCAGGTCCCAGTACCCACGTAGAGCAGATGCACAGGGTGGTGGCATATGCATCTGGGATCTCTTGCAGTAGCTAGAAGACCTATCATGCCCATGTGTTCTTGTTCTCTCTCTAGGAATATTTTTAAAATAACATAAAATAAACTGTGGAGGGATAATCAAAATTTAAGAGGTTTAGAATATGCCATATGGAAACGTACTTCTCTGGATAATGGCACACTCAGAGGCATAGATTGTTAATTGCTGGCCAGAGAGGTTCCTGAGGTCCCAAAACATTACAGTCCACTGCCAGGGCCCTTGGTTGCCCACCAGAATGAAATGGTAAGACCCTATTGCTGAAGGGCACATATGCTTGAGCTGCAGGTCACTGAGAAATCAAGCTGGAGCTGAGCTGAAAACCTCCTCCCTGTTAATGAGCTAATAGAAAGCTGGAAAAAGCTATGGTTGCATGGGAGAGAGAAGTCATCAATGGTAGTGAACAGCAGTGGACCTTGAAAGCCTTAAGACTGACCAGCCAGGTAAAATGTACCAACTGGGGCAATAGTGGTATATCTGTTGTAGGGGAAACCAAATGCTCTCTAATTGGACTGAAGGCCCACTCCACAGGAGGGAATACTGAAGACCTAGTCAAAAGCCTATGACAGAGGAGGTCATGAACCCTAGGGGAGTAGCACCTGAGGATGTCTGGCTAAACGCATGTATTATGCCCACCAAACTGCCTTATAAGCACTTTTTTTATAATGTGTATACCTATATATTAAAAATATATATACCCATATATAAAAGTGCTACTCTCACTTTTGGCTAGAGAAGCTTCTCTTTTCCTATGGTAGTGACCACTGGGAGGACTCAAAAGGCACTCTTTATTATTATTCTTCATTAAAGATTAGGAAAGAGCTGGGCGTGGTGGTGCACGCCTTTAATCCCAGCACTCGGGAGGCAGAGGTAGGAGGATCGCCATGAGTTCAAGGCCACCCTGAGACTACAGAGTGAATTCCAGGTCAGCCTGGACTACAGCGAGACCCTACCTCGAAAAACCAAAAAAAAAAAAAAAAAAGATTAGGAAAGAACCCAAAACTTGGGGTTCATAAATCTAGGGGACCCACTGAACACCAAAATTCCTGCATTAATAATGCTACTCTCACTCTTGTCTAGAGAAGCTTCTCTTTTTCAGATAGCGCTGACCATTGGGATAGCTCAAGTCACCATAGTGCTGAGAAGAAATGACAGGAGTGTTCAGCACTGGGACATCTCTATTACACTTCCTAAGGCTCAGGGTCAATTGTGGAAGAGGTGATGGAAAGATTATAAGAGCCAAAGGAAGGGGAGGACTGCTGACAAAGCGAACTTCCAGACACAAAATGACCTTGATAGTCATGATTTTGCAGTGCCTGATAATACCTCCACATAATTGGAGGAAAAGATGATGACACCGAAACAAAAGACTAATGAGAGGGAGAGGAGGTATGTGGGAAGGAGGGGAGGGAATTACAATGATTTAATGTCTATAATTATAGAAGCTATCAATAAAAAGTTTTTAAAAATAAACTATGGAGGGAAGAAATTGGATAAAAGGAGACCAATTATTTAAAAAAATAAATTCATCCGGGTGTGGTGGGCACGCCTTTAATCCCAACACTGGGGAGGCAGGGGGTAGGATTGCCATGAATTTGAGAACATCCTGAGACTACATAGTGAACTCCATCCAGGTCAACCTGGGCTAGAGTGAGATTCTACCTCAAAAAACAAAAATAATGTAGTAAATATAAATTAAAAGATGAAAAGTCTAAATTGGCTGTGCATGGTTGCACACACCTTCAGTCCCAGCACTCAGGAGGCAGAGGTGAAAGGATTATTGTGAGTTTGAGGCCAGCCTGGGATTACAGTGAATTCAAGGTCAACCTGTAGTACAGTAAGACCCTACCTTGAACAGACAACAAAAAAATCTAAATTAGTGGAAAGTATATTCGAGAAATAGTAGGCTATAATGATAATTGTGATAAGGGAAATGGAAGATAAATTTCCAAGGTCCCCAAGTTTTCCAATTTTCCTATTTTTTATAATATTATATTTATTCATTTTCAAGCAGAAACATAGAGGAGAGAGAAGGAGAGAGAGAGAGAGAGAGAGAGAGAGAGAGAGAGAGAGAGCGCACCAGGGCCACCACCTTGTGGGTCTGGCTTATGTGGGTACTGGGGAATTGAACCTGGGAACTTAGGCACTGGAGGCAAGTGCCTTAACCGCTGAGCCATCTCACCAGCCCTCCAATTTTCCTATTCTTAAAAAGAAAAATTGAAATCTACAAATTCTACAAAATTGTAGGCTATCTGGAGAGCCAGAGTGGTTAACGATGCATGTTTATAATACTGTGGTTTTCAAGTAAATAGCTTGATTTTTTTAAGAAATAGTTTTCCATTCCAATTTTCCATCCTACTTTCTAACACCCAGAGTAAATTAGATGTGAAATAGTTGGACATAACAGAGATAATCTGAATAAAAACTTAAATGTAAAGTGCTTTTCTGGCTGTGGAATCACAACCATAGGGATTTGCATTCCAACTCCCTCACTGCTTCTACTTTAGCTGCTTTAAGTCTTACTTTGCCTATAAATAGGAACAATAAGGACCTCAAAGGATTGTCCTAAGGATTACATGAAACAAAGCCCTAAAATGTGTGGCAGAATGTGGACTCCTGATCCTCATTCCTTAAGCAATATTATACTACTGGTCAGGGTGTAAATTGGTATGACCTTAAAATTAAACAAGAAGCTGAGGGTATAGTTTAGTGGCAGAATTCTTGCCTAGCACATGAGGCCCTAAATTCAATCCCCAGTGCCATGAGAAAAAAAAAAAAGGCACAATTATTTCCTCATAAAGAAACGTCCTATTCCATCTCACTCCTACTATCAAGAAAACAAATGACAATAAATGCTGGCTAGGATGTGGAAAAAGAGGAACCTTCCACACTGCTGGTGGGAATGTAAACTAGTACCGCCATTGTGGAAAGCAGTGAGGAGGTTCCTGAGATAGCTGAAAATATATTTACCACACAACCCAGCCATACCACTCCTTGGCATATATCCTAACGACTCTAGTCACTACCCTAGAGATCCTTGCTCATCCATGTTTACTGTGGCTCTATTCACAATAGCTAGGAAATGGAACCAGCCTAGATGTCCCTTAACTGAGGAATGGAAAATGAAGACCTTGTTCATTTATACAATGGAGTTCTATTCAGCGGTAAAGAAAAATGAAATTTGCAGGGAAATGGATGGATCTGGAAAGGATCATACTAAAGGAGGTAACCCAAGCCCAGAAAGCCAAACACTGCATGTTCTCTCTTGTATGTGGATCCTAGCTACAAATGTTTAGATTTGTATGTGAGTTGGAGTGAAAGTCAGTAGTAGAGGCCAGTGAGCTAAAAAGAGGGCTATAAGGGAGGGAGGAGAGGGGAGACTGAAAGGGGAGGGTATTGTATACATGTAAGTAAATGAACAGATTATTAGGCCTAAGTGGGGACAGGGGAGGAGACTGAGTAAAGGAGGGGTGGGAGGAGGGTTAACTAAAATTTAAGACATTTAGAATAAGCCATATGGAAACCTACTTCTTTGGACAATGGCACACCCACTAGCCACAGATTGTTACTAAAAAAATTTCAGTGCCAGGGATGGGATACCTTCCAGGGAGTTGTTCACCAGGGAGGTTCCTGAGGTCCCCAAAACATTACAGGCCATTGTCAAGGCTCTTGGTTGCCCACCAGAAAGAGATGGTAAGACCCTATAACCACATATGCTTGGGCTGAAGGTCACTGAGAAATCAAGCCAGAGCTGCTGAGCTGGAAACCTGTTAACCAACCAGCTGACAGAAAGCTGGGAAAAGCCCTATGGGAGAGAGAAGTCATCAATGGTGGTGAACAGCAGTGGACCTTGCATGCCTTAAGACTGGCCAGACAGGCCAAATGTGCCAACTGGGGCAATAGTGGCACATCTATTGTGGGGGAAACCAACTGCTCTCTAATGATACTGAAGGCCCGCTCCATAGGAGCCTATGGTAAGGGAGGTCATGAGCCTAGGGGAGTAACACCTGCTGTTGTCTGGCTAAATACATATATTTCACCCACCAAACTGCCTTATAAGCACTTTTCTTTTAATGCTTATAACCATATAATAATGCTACTCTCACTCTTGTCTAGAGAAGCTTCTTTTTTTCAGATGGCGGTGACCACTGGTATAGCGCGAAAGTCACCACAGTGCTGAGAAAAAGTGACAGTGGAGTGTTCAGCACTGGGACCTCTCTATCACACTTCCGAGGCTCAGGGTCTATTGTAGAAGAGGTGGCGGAAAGATTTTAGAGCCAGAGGAAGGGGAAGACTGCTTACAATGAAACACCCTTTATATTCCTGACTAACCTACACATAATAGGAGGAAAAGATGACGACAATGAAACAAAATAGAGACTGTCATGGTTTGATCCAGGTGTCCCCCACAAACAAATGAATGTGTTCTGATTGATAGAGCCTCAGCTGATGGCAATTCAGGAATTAGAACCTCGCTAGAGCTGTGTTGTTGAGGGCGGGTTTATGAGGTTATAAACCAACTTCCCCTTGCCAGTGTTTGGCACACCTTCCTGCCGCTGTTTGCAGTGCTGTGGCGGAGGTGATGTCCACTCTCTGCTCATGTCATCACTTAACCTGCCAGGATGGAGTCTCCCCTCGAGTCCGCAAGCCAAACAAACCACTCTTGTTTGGGTTCTTTCTGCCCAGCAACTAGAAAGCTGACTGCAACTGAGAGAGGGGAAGACATATGAGGGAGTGTGGGGAGGGAATTTTAATAGTTTATTGTCTATAATTCTGGAAGCTATCAATAAAATTAAAAAAGAAAACACCCTAATAATGAGGGGAGGAGTGCCTGGCCTGATGGCATATACCTGTAAACCCATCCTTCTTGGGAGACCGAGGGAGGAGGACCTTGAGTTCTAGGCATAATAGCGAATTACTAGCCATCCTAGGTTATAAAATAAGACCTGTCACAAACATAAAACATAAATAAAAAGATCATAAAAGTATACATAACAAGAATTGGGCTGGAGAGAAGGCTTAATGGTTAAAGATGCTTGCAAAACCTGGTGGCCTGGGTTCGATTCCCTAGTACTCACATAAAGCCAGATGCACTAAGTGGTCATATGCATGGGCTACACAAGACCCTGCATAGAAAACAAAACAGCTCATTCACTGAAGTGGGCATGGCAGTACACGCCTGTAATCTCAGCCTTTGGGAGGCAGAGGCAGGAGGATAAAGTTCAAGGATAGCCTGGGGCTTCACAGAGACACCCATTTATCAAAGAGGGAGGGAGGAGACCAGGAAGGGAGGAAGGGAATGAGGGAGGGGTGAAGGAAAAGGAAGAAGGGGAGGGAGAGACAGAGAGAGAAGGGAAGGGAAGAAAGAAAAATGAACATGGTGGTGCACGCCTTTAATCCCAGCACTAGGTTGGAGGATCACTGGAACTACAGAGTGAGTTCCAAGTCACCCTGGGCTACATACAGTGAGACACTACCTTGAAGAAAAAAGAAAAAAAAAAAAAAAAGGAAGGAAGGAAGAAGAAAAAAGGGGACAGACAGATGTGTCAGCAGTAAAGAGGGCTCTCAGCACCAGCATAAGGGCTGAAGGGGTGGGGGGGGGGGGCTGACACTGCTGAGTTCTATTCCCCAGAAACCAGGTAAATGGCTGGGCATGGTGGGGAGCAGAACCCCAGAGAGGAGGCTTATGAAGCTGTTTTAACTTCAGAATCCATGAGACTTGTGATGGTTAAGTTTTGATGTCAACTTGACCTTTCAAGTAATCTTGGGTGGGTCTCTGAGGATGTTCACAGGAAGGCAGCCTCTCAGTAGGGGGCAGGATGTAAGGAAGCTCAAAGGAGGTAGAAGTAAACATCCTTTCCTGTGTGGGCAGTGCAGGAAGGAAATTCCAGAGACTCAGGAAGCCATTAAGTCTGGGATAGGGTTGTGGGACCCCACCCTAAGGGGAAGAAATTCTCTCCTGGCCTCTCTGTTTGTTGGCTGCTGGTGCTTGTTCGTGACTTGCACTCATATCTTGGACTTGAAGAGCAACCACTCCCAAAGAAGCCATCAGGCCTTCTGGGCTGGATTGGGGCTGCTGAGGCCTCCAGCAAGGTGGACTGAACAGCTACTGGTTTCTTCACCTGTGGGCCTGCAGACTGCTATTGTTGGACTGTAGTAAACTACCCCAATAAATTCCCTTTCACTACAATCCATTCTGTCAACTCTGTTTCCTCTAGAGAACCCTGAATAATACAAGACTCATCTCAAGAAAAAAACTGGATGAGCAATGGACGGGGACAGGTATACTGTGCTCTTCTCTACTACACACCTGAACATGCAAAAAGAAAAATCACACCTAGCTATATGTTGATTTTAAAAATAAAAATAAACTTGAAAATTTAGCCAAGTGTGATGGTGCACACCTATAACCCTAGCTCTCAGAGGCTGAGACAGGAAGATCACTTAAGTACAAGGTCACTACAAGTGAGCCCATGTCAGCATGGACTAGAGTGAGATCTGCCTCTCTCACAAATAAATAAATCTTAAGTACTGTTCAAAGAGGAACAAAGTATCCAGCCAAAAAAATATAAATTCATAACACTTTTTACTTTTTGGAACAACTTGGCCAAGTCTGTAGAAATCTTCTTTCTTGTTTCAGCCTCCCAAGTTTGTGTGCCACCATAATTTGCTTATTTTACTTACTATTTTATTTTGAAATGAAAGCCTTGAACTCCCAGGCTCAAAAATCATCCTGCCTCAGGTTTCCCCAGATTACAGGCATGTGCCATCACACCAGGCTTAATTTCTACATTTTGTGTAACAGGTATATATTACCTTAGAATCAGAAAAACAAAATTCGAATATAAAGAAATAACTCAGATGGGCCTGGAGAGATGGTTTGGCAGTTAAGGCACTTGCCTGCAAAGCCTGACCACCCAGGTTTGAGTCCCCAGTACCCAGGTAAAGCCAGATGCACAAAGTGATACATATATTGTAGTTTGTTTGCAGTGGCTAGACACCCTGGTGTACCCATTCATTCTCCTTCTCTCTCCCCCATCTCTCTTTGCTTGCAAATAAAGTACTTTTTAAAACAGAAAAATATGCAAAAGAATCAATTATAAATCATAAAAGAAAATAACAAAAATCAATTATAAATCCTTATAAGAGGGGGTAAAAGTAGAAATTTCCTAATGAATTAGGAATGAACATAAAACTAATATGTCGCTTATTTTTTAGACAGTATTCAGGGAAGTTCTTGTAAAACAACAGTAAACTGCACCTGAGTCGCTCAAATGGGACATGCCTGAAATTCCAGCACTCTTGGAGGCTCAGGTAGGAGTACCCAGGGTTAGCTCTAAGATAGCCCTGGCTATGCGGCTTGGGCTCAATATGGGGGTGGGGGTCGTATGGGAGGAAATACAGCAATGGAAGACAAAAAGTATTAGGAAGGTCAAAGACCACCTAATTAAGGCTGCTTTTTATAAATATCCCTTGGTCACCACCAATTTCCCTTGTCCTTGTTTTCAACTTGGTATCTTGAGTAGAGAAGGAGGGGACTCTCATCAGTATGGGTATATTTCCCACTGTAAATTAATAACCTTGCACATGGATCTTCTAGTCTCTAGAGAATTTGGTTAGTGCGAGTCAGTTCCCTAGAGCCTGATTAGCCACTAAGTCACTAAAACCATGGGGCTTCTGGCTCTGTAAACCTAACAGTTCATACCACATACTACTAAACAATCAGGCAGACCCTTTACTTTGGAAGCGGGGACAGTGGGTTTTGGAGGGCTTAAAAATCACCAACCTAGCCGGGCATGATGGCACATGCCTTTAATCCCAGCACTCGGGAGGCAGACGTAGGAGGATCACCATGAGTTCAAGGCCACCCTGAGACTACATAGTGAATTCCAAGTCAGCCTGGGCTAGAGTGAGATCCTACCTTGAGCCCCCCCCCCCAAAAAAAAAAATCACCAATCTGGGGCTGGGGAGAGGCCTCAGTGGATAAAGTCCTTGCTTCACAAACATGCACTGTGTCACATTCAGACGCATCACACACACTCACCAGCCTATTAAAGGCAATGGAAAATTAAGAAGCATAAAACAGCTGTTGTGCTCCCCCAGGCCTTGAGGATACAGTGCTTACAGGCACCCACCCCATGCTGATTATGAGAATCACCAAGGGCTGGGAAGATAAGCTCAGCTGTTAAAGGTGCTTGCTTACAAAGCCTTCTGGCCCTGGGTTCAATTTCCCAGTACCCACATAAAGCCAGATGCACAAAGTATCACACGTGTCTGTTGTTTGTGGCAGCTTAGCAGCTCTGTCTCTCTTCTATCTCTCTCTGCTTGCAAATAAATAAATGAAAATATTTTTAGGGCTGGAGAGAAGGCTCAAGCCTGCAAAACCTAATGACCTGAGTTTGATTCTGCAGTAGTACCCACATAAAGCCAGAGGAACAAGCTGGCGTATGCATCTGGAGTTGGTTTGTGGTGGGTAGAGACCCTGGCATGACCATTCTCCCCCACCCCCATCTCTCTGCTTGCAGGTAAATAAACAAAATGTTTTAAAAGTATATTTTAAAAAGTGGTACATCTGTTTGGTATTCACTTGCAGTAGTAAGAAGCCTTGGCATACCCATACACACAAAAATATTTAAGAAAATAAAAGAATCACCAATAGAAAATGCCATGTTTCCTACCCCTAGTTTCGGTCTGTCAGTAAAAAAGTCAAATCAACCAGAACAAGCTGTGAGTGAGAACAGGCAAGTGTGAACTGAAGGTGTGAACAAGCAGCTGCTGGCAGACTAGTTAGTGAAGCCAGCCCTTGATAAACAAAAAGGCAATGAAGAGGAAAGATCCTGGAATGGTGCTGCATACTTGTAATTCTAGCCCTTGGTGGCAGAGGTAGCAGGTTTGCTGCAAGTTCAAGGTTAGCCTGGTCTACATAGTGTGTTCCAGGCCAGCCAGGAGTATGTATATAGCAAGAATATCTCTAATCAACAAACAAGAGGAAAGATGTGATTGTGTTGGACAAAATGACCCGAGTACAAGGTGAGTGCTGGTGGAGATATGCAAAGTTCTGAAACAACAAAATAAACTAAGATAGGAGCTTGCAAGCAGGGCATGGTGGTGCTCTCCTGTAATCCCAGCATGTGGGAAGCATGAGGTCCTTGTATTTCAGGCTTCCCAGGCTACATAGAGTGACACTGACTATGCTGGAGACAGGGTTGGTCTCACTGTATCTCAGGCTGGCCTGGAACACATTGAACTCCAGACTGCCTTGAATTTTTGATCCTCTTGCTTTAGCCTTCTGAGTGCTGGGAGTACAGGTATGTACATACACTTGGCAAGACAAAACTGTTGTTTTTTTTGTTTTGTTTTTTTCGAGGTAGGGTCTCACTCTAGCCCAGGCTGACCTGGAATTCACTGTGTAGTCTCAGGGTGGCCTTGAACTCATGGTGATCCTCCTACCTCTGCCTCCGAGTGCTGGGATTAAAGGCGTGTGCAACCACTCCTGGCAAAAAAAAAAAACTTTAAAAAATTGAAATGAGGGGGCTAGAGAGATGGTTCAGCTGTTAAGGTGCTTGACTGCAAAGCCTAATGAACAGGGTTCAATTCCCCAGTATCCACATAAAGCCAGATGCACAAAGGGGTGAATGTAACTGGAGTTTGCTGGAGTGGCTAGAGATCCTGGTATATACCCATTCATTCTCTCTCTCTCCTCCTCCTCTCTTCAAATATTTTTTAAGTGAACTGAGGGCTGGAGAGATGGCTCAGCTGTTAAAAGACCTTGCTTACAAAGCCTAAGGGCCTGGGTTCTCCCCAGTACTCACATTAAAGCCAGATGCACAAAGTGGTGCATGTATCTGGAGTTCATTTGCAATGGCAATAGGCCCCGCTACACTAAGCTCACTATCTCTAACAAATAAATTTAAAAATTTTTAAAGATGAACTGAAGCTAGGTATGGCAGTGCACAATAATTTGAGCACTTAGGGAGGTGGAGTCAGCAGGATCAGTAGTTCAAGGTCAACTTCAGCCACAAAGAGAGTACAAGGTGAGCCTTGAATAGTGAGATGTTATCTCTAAATAAATACCTGTTGCTGGAAGGGTGAAGTCAAGATGACAGATGTTCTTAGAGGTGCTCAAATTAAATAGTACTGTCCGTATTGTTACTTTTCTCATTGCTGGGGCAAAATACTTGACCAGAAGCAACTTATGAAAGGAAAAAAAGGTTTAGTTTCAAGTTTCAGTTTCTAGGGAAAGTCCATCATGGCAGAGAAGGCCAAGTGACATCCTATCAACACAGCAGCAGGGGAGGTAGAGCGAGATGAATGCTAGTGCTCAGCTAGCTCTCTCTCTTTTATAATTTATTAGCAAGCAGAAAGATAGAAGAGAGACAGAGAATAGATGTGTCAGAGCCTCCTGCCACTGCAAATGAACTCCAGATGCATGTGGCACTTTGTGTATCTGACTTTGGGTACCGGAGAGTTAGGCTTTGCAGGCAACTGCCTTAACCACAGAAATCTCTCCAGCGCCAGTGTTCTTTTGTTTTTATCTTTTTCTTTTTTTGTTTTTTTGAGGTAGGGTGTCACTGTAGCCCAGGCTGACCTAGAATTCACTATGCAGTCTCAGGGTGGTGTTTGAGATCTTCCTACCTCTGCCTCCAGAGTGCTGGGATTAAACCATGTGCCACCATGCTGCATTCTCCTTGTTATATAGTCAAACAACCTCAGCCCATGGAATGGCACTAAACTAGGGTGGGTATTTCTACATCAACTAATCTAATGTAAAAAATCCCTAACAGACATGGCGAGATTTGCTTCCATGGTGATTCCAAATCCTGTCAATTTGACAACCAAACAGTAACTATTTTAAGTATACTATTTTAAGTATCATCAAAGAAGTACAATATCTTTGTTATTTAATACTACTCATCTATTGTGTTTGAGACAGGGTTTTATAACCCTGGCTGTTCTCCTTGCCTCCAACACACCAGGATTGCAGGTATGTACTACCATACCAGCTTATTTAAAGCTCTCTAAACATACACTGATCTGAAAAATAAATTCTGACTTTAATGAAGAGAATAAGATACTACTATATCCCTCAAAATTTTCTTTAACATCCAGACATGTAAGAAAATGACACATTTGTCAAGTGGTGGTACACACATGTAACTCCATCATTCAAGGGGCTTGAGGCAGGACTGGCAATTTGAGAGCAGCTTAGGCTATTATATACATATCCTGCTTCATGCCAGCCCCCCTCCCCCCAGAAAGAAAGAAGAGGAAAATAATGTGAGCACACTTCAGGAGAAAGACTTTAGAATGGGAAGGGGGCTGTGAACAAGATCAGTGGTTAAAACACTTGACAAGCATACTTGAGTCCCTGGTTTTTTGTTTGTTTTTCCCCCTCTGAGGTAGGGTCTCACTCTAGCTCAGGATGACCTGGAACTCCCTCTGTAGCCTCATGCTGTCCTGGAATTCACAGCCATACTCCTCCTACCTCTGCCTCCCTCTCCCAAGTGCTGGGATTAAAGGCATGAACCACCAAGCATGGTTTAGGCCCTGGGTTTGATACTCAGCACCAAGCTGAATTTGGTCTGACATCCTAGATTTGAACTACAAAATAAGAGTAGTCTCTAAACCATCTTGGACCTGAGAATAAAGTTACATTGTCTAGAAACAAAGCAGAGAGGTATTTTATAGTCTACTTTAGTTATCAAGAGACAAAGAGGAAAGGTTGGTGTAAAAAAATTAAGCAGATACACTTTCTTGGAAGACTTCCAGATTGAAGTAACATGCTACTAACCTGGACAGTGCTACAATTATTACACACCTGAAATCATAGAAAAGGAGTATTTTAGAATACACATTACCCTGAAACTGAGATGAAAGATATGAAGGAATAAAAAATTAAGGCAGATATGCCTCATCCTTTTTGCAAATTCCAGACAGCTGTGATACACATTCAAAACAAATCGATGCTACATTTACAGCACCACTTAATTCAACTATACAGCAAATAAGAATGGTTAATAAAATTAGCTCAGCAAGCCGGGCATGGTGGCACACGCCTTTAATCCCAGCACTTCAGAGAGGGAGACAGAGGTAGGAGGAGTATGGCTGTGAATTCCAGGACAGCATGAGGCTACAAAGGGAGTTCCAGGTCATCCTGAGCTAGAGTTCAAGGCCACCCTGAGACTACATAGTAAATTCCAGGTCAGCCTGGAATAGAGCGAGACCCTACCTCGAGAGAAAGAAAAAAAAAAAAAAAAAGATTATTATCACTTCACGGCCTTTTTGCTAAGATCAAGTGTAGTGTGTAGCTCAGCAGGAAAAAAAAAAAAAAAAAGACCAAAATACCAAAGATAAAAATAAATGAGCACCCTTTTTGGCGCAGAGAGCCCAGAGGTCAGCCCCATGAAGGACGGAAGATTCCATTGATGCCTTCAGCCCCTGTCTGCCTAAAAGTCTAATAAAAATGGTTTGGCCCTAAAATAAATAAATAAATAATAAATAAAAACATTAAAAAAAAAATGTGAGCCGGGCATGGCTCCTGCACTCAAGAGGAGAGATCTGAGGATCACTGTGAGTTCTAGGCCACCCTGAGACTACATAGTAAAGTATAGGTCAGCATGGGCTAGAGATCAAGATCCTACCTCAAAAAAAAAAAAAAAAAAAAAAAAAAAAAAACCTGACTAAAGAGATGGCTCAGAAGTTAAGGCACTTGCCTGCAAAACCTAGGTTCAATTCCCCAATACCCAAGTAAAGCTGCACATGCATCTGGAGTTTGTTTATAGCAGCTGGAGACTCTCACATGCTGTCTCTCTTATATCTCCCCTGATTATAAATAAATAGAAATATGAAGGGTTGGGAAGAGGTGAAAGGCATTTGCTTGCAAAGCTTGCCAGCCTGGGTTCAATTCCTCAGCCACCCATGTAAATAAAGCCAGATGCAAAGTGATGCATGGGTCTGGTCCTGACCATGTACTCCCCTCTCACTGAAATAAATAAAAATATAAATATTTAATATTTATGCCGGGCGTGGTGGCGCACAGCTGGGCGTGGTGGCGCACACCTTTAATCCCAGCTCTTGGGAGGCAGAGGTAGGAGAATCACTGTGAGTTCCAGGCCAGCCTGAGACTCCAGTGAATTCCAGGTCAGCCTGAGCTAGAGTGAGACCCTACCTCGAAAAAAAAAAATTATATATATATATATATATATATATATATATATATATATATATATATATATATATACATATATATAAATATTTAATATTTATAAAAATTAATCCCACCACTTGGGGGGCAGAAGTAGGAGGATTACTATGAAACCAGCCTGGTATTACAGACAGAGTTAGCTCTAGGTCAACCTGGGCTAGAGTGAGACCCTACCTTAAAAAAAAAAAAAAAGAAAGAAAGAAAATGTGACTATTTACAAAAATTTAAAATGTGATCCATTCTTCCCAAGTAAATGTAGAAGACATTAAGAAGTCATCTGAAAGAGCTGGTTGTGGTGGCCAATTCCTGTAATCCCAGGATTTTCAAGGTGGAAGCTGGAGAAGATCAGGAGTTCAAGGTCAGGATAGGAGTGGTGCTGCTAGCCTTTAATTCCAGCACTCCCGCTGAGATAAATCGGAGGCTAGATATGAATTCAAGGCCAGACTGCGCTCTAGAGTAGGTTCCAGGTCAGCCTGGGCTAGACTGAGACCTTGCTTCCAAAAACAAAAGAAGAAAATGAAGAGTTCAAGGTGAGCCTGAGATACTTGAGACTCCAAAGAAGTCTGAGAGTTCTAATGACGTAAACATTTTCTTTTTCTTTCTGGTTCTTGGCTGGGGGGAGGGGGTGCTGTGCATGTGCACCCCTGTGTTTCCCAACACAGTAGCCCAGGTTACTTATTTATTTAGTGACTGTCCTGGCCCAGTCTCCTACTTGCTAGGATTACAGGGATGAGCCACTATATCCCAGTAACATTTCATTTTCATACAGGCCAAGCAACTCCAAGTCCAAAGAGAAATGAGAGAAAGTGACTTATAATACACTAGAGAGGTAATAGTGTTAACTGATACACAGAACTCCTAAGAATAATAAAATTCACATTTTCCTCAGGCAGGCAAAAAAATATACATAAATAGGAAGAAATAAAGAAAGGGAGGGAGAAAAATACCAGTAATCACGAAAATGATAGATGCTATTTTTTAAAAAAAAGACCAGACTTGCTGTTCTCTCTTTTTTAAATATTTTATTTATTCATTTTCAAGGAGAAAGAGAGAGAGAGAGAGAGAGAGAGAGAGAGAGAGAGAGAGAGAGAGAGAGCGCACATCAGGGCCACCACCTTGTGGGTCTGGCTTATGTGGGTCCTGGGGAATTGAACCCAGGGCCTTAGGCACTGGAGGCAAATGCCTTAACCGCTGAGCAATCTCTCCAGCCCAAGTAGATGCTATTTTTAAAAGACCGATAGCAAGGGTGAAAGAAAGAAGCTTTACATGCACTTGGAGAGAGAAGTGAGACCCTACCTTGAAAAACAAAAGAGAACAAATATGTTAAAAAGTACATTAATGGTAGTATTGTTAGTGTTCTCCTCCCCCCCCAAAAAATTTAAATAACTTGAATGTCCACCAAAACGAGGAATAAGTGAATAAATTACAGCCATTCTATCCTAAGGAATATGAAGTAGTTATCAAAAATTATGTGGGGGGCTGGAGAGGTTGCCCAGTGGTTAGCAGTACTTGCTTACAAAGCCTGCTGGTCCAGGTTCTATCTCCTAGTACCCAGATGAAGCCAGATGCACAAAGAGGTGTGTGTATCTGGGGTTCCTATATAGCAGCAAGAGGATCTGGCTTGGGTGTGGTGGTACATGCCTTTAATCCCAGCACTTGAGAGAGAGGTAGGAGGATCACTATGAGTTCAAGGCCACCCTGAGACTACATAGTGAATTCCAGGTCAGCCTGGACTAGAGGGAGACCCTACCTCGAAAAACAAAACCAAAAAAAAAAAAAGAAAGAGCGAGTGAAAGAGAGGGGGAGGGGCTCTGGCTTGTCTTTCTCCTTGTAAATAAATTTAAAAAATTTTTAAATTATGTAGGTTTGAGGGTGTTGCTCAGTAGCAGCACTTGCCTAGCACATGAGGCCCCATGGGATTCACCTTCTGCACAAGGGAAGTGCTAACAACAACAAAAAAACCCCATACAAAACCCAGCATGCTCTGGGATCAGTAAGAGATTCCAGCTCAAACTGGGCAGGATGGTCCACGCCTTTAATCTCAGCACTCAGGAGGCAGAGGTAGGAGGCCAGCCTGGGACTACAGTATTTACTTGTTATTATTTATTTAGACAGGATTTCATGAAGCACGGGCTGGCCTTTAACAAGCTCTCTATTAACTGAGTTATATCCCTACCCTTTTTCCTTATTCTTTTGGGAGGCAGAGGTAGGAGGATTGCTGTGAATTCAAAGCCAGCCTGAGACTACTAAGTGAAATCCAAGTCAGCCAGGTCTGGAGCGGGACCAAAAACAAAACAAAAATCAACAAAAGAACAGGAACAAAAGCTGGGTGTGGCAGTGCACACCTTTAATCCTAGCACCTGAGAGGCAAAGACAGGAGAATCACCATGATTAGAGACCTGACGGGTTACAGAGTTTTAAGTCAGCCTGGGCTAGAAAAAAAAAAAAAAAAAGAAACAAAAAATATTCTTCTTTATCATTTGGGAACCAGTAAAGAGGCAGACTGCTGTTTTCATGTACAGCTTTATTTGACATTTTGCGAAACTAAGTCTACTTTTAAAACAAAAGGAAAACCTATAATATCTTGGTATTTGGTACCTATACATGTAAAGTCCCAAAGATCTGCAACTTTCATGAACCAATAATAACGGAGACACGAAAGTGTACAACTAGGTTGGGAAAGAGCTAAAGATAAATCCAAAGAAAACCAATAGCCATTTTGCAGTAAGATTTTAAAAACACAGAAAATGCCCATTTTAGAATCCAAGAGAAGCAAAAGGGGAAAAAAGTGGTTTCTGTATTTGGCCAAACATATTAGTCATTACTTGTCAAGAGAGACGTGCTGAAGATACCCACTTGGAAGTCCCAAATTCCCAACAAATAGCAGACTGACATTTTTTCACATCACATCCTAAGGTAGCACGTTATCGGTACTGTTTATGCTTCATTAAACTTATCACTCATATTCTTAAGGACCAGTGGATCAAAAATATTTAGAAAGAGGATATTAATGGGACCTAAAATTGAGAAAGGAGTTTTCAATCACTTCAGAAACTCATTCATCCAACCCTCAATTACTCTTAACCAGGGGGCGCCCTGCTATTCATTACTCAAAACCAAGCATGCCTGAAAACATCTTGAACAGAACTGAAAGAAAATCTGCCCAATCACAGAGCAGCTGCCTGCTAACTCCACCCTTGAGTACCGGAAGAACACTTTTGATTGGAAGTAGTTGTGTTTACTACAATGTGTGGGGCAAATTGGAAAGCTCCAAAGCCCAAAGGAAAGCTCATCAATGAAAAAGGGAAACAAAACGGCAATTTCTCATCATTAACTAGCTGCTGTCATTAATAAAGTATCAACATAGGTGCAATTCTTGAGAAAATTTGCAAACTTCTAAAAATCAGAAACTTAAAGGTTCTGAGTTTTGTTGGGGCTTTTTTTTAATCTAGGTCCCTGGATATGAATAGACAGGCACAAATATAATCTTAAAACCAAAATTGGCCTTGCTTCTATATTCATGTTGCCTCATGCAAGACCTCAACACAGTTGTAAGAACGCCTTGCTTTAATTTTCAAGAATTGCTGCAACTTTTTACTTGGTTGGAAAACTCCTATGTTAAAATGATTCAATCCTTAGTCTAGCAGCCCTCAGGACCTTTAAAAACCTCAGGGAATCCCGCAAACAACAAAGTGAATGGGTAGCCATTTCAGGCGCAGAGCTCATTAGCAATTCATCTGATGAAGGAAAACAAGGAAACCACCACTGGAAAAATCTGGAAAAAAAAAAACCAACGGAAAAGCTAGGGTGGACTAAGCCTTCGGCCATGGTATGCACATATGGGTGAAGCTCAAGAACCATCTTCTAAAGAAGGAGCAAAGGAATTGAGGTAATTCCCAACCCCCTTATATTCGCTGGTATCTATACAAATCTGCCCCACTAAAACTTCATAAATACCCTAGCAGCCTTTCTCCCACTGCATGGAGAATGATCGAAGAAAGCAAACTAAAGCAGAAGTGAAGCCTAACTCAGCCACAAGTAATAAATAAATAAAGAATGCCTATGGGGGGGGGGGGAAACAGGAAGAAAAACGATCAGAAACCTCCAGTACTTCCAAACCTCACAAAATGCGTTCCTATTTAGTGAGGAAAATGACTGCAGAAACAAGTTCATCAAGAACATTTGCTTTCCATTCACTTATTGCATTCCATAATAATCCCCCCCCAATTTTTCACAGCTTTATCTCCCCGAAGAAAGGCTCGGGCACCCAAGCAGGAGGAGGAACTAAATAGGCTTGCTTTCAAAACTCCAGGGTAGTCTGCAGTGCACTGATCACAACGTCCAAGGCCGGCTAACTTCTATGACTGAACAACTCACAGGCAGGCACACGGAGCCCGCCCAGCCCCCCGGAAAGTTTCCGAGCAGACCCCCCCCAGGTGAGGGGGAGCGGAGCCGGGAGGCCGGAGCACCTCCCAGGACCCCTCTCCAACTTACTGGACGGTGCGGCAGCTCCTGTCCCCGGAACCGGCGCGGCCCCACGAGGAGGAAGTCAGAGCCGGGCGAGGGGCTCTCGCAGCTCCGAGCCGCGGCCCCCGGGGCCAGGGCGGCGGCACCCCCGAGGGCGCGGGCCCCGGGCGGGGTGGGAGCACGCCAAGCCCGGGGTCGCCAGGAGGCGGGGCCTGCCGGCGAGCGGCGCGGCGCAGCGGCGGCTCCGGGAACCCCGGGCGCCCCCGGGGAGAAAGCGGGGCGCGCACCCCGACGCGGACGCCGCGCCGGCCGAAGCCCGAGCGCCGAGATGCCGGTGGGGGGCGCCAAGGAGAGCCGAGGGCGCGGAACTGGGTCACCCGCCCCCCGCCGCCCCCTCACAAAGGCCCCCGGGGAGGCCGCCCACAGGCCCCGCAGCCCCGGCCTGGAGTGCCCGCTGCCACCGCCACTCACCGCTAGGTCCTGGGGCACCGCCCCGCTCATGGCCCGCACGGTGCCGGCCCTCCAGGCCCGAGTGCGCAGCGCAGGCCCGGGATCTCCGCCCGCCGCCGCCGCCGCCGCCGCGGGGGCCGAGGCCGAAGCCGAGGCCGCCGTGTCCGCGAACAGAAGCAGCAGCCGCTTGCCCACCGGGGAGGCCGCCGCGTCCGCCATCGTCAGGGCCAGCCGGACCCGCGCTCCCGCCTCCCACTGCCGCCGCCGCCGCGGAGCCTCCGATCCACCCGCAAGGCCTCCCTCCGCACCACCCGCGGCCGCCGCTCCCCCCACCCCCCCCCAACAGCCACCACCAACCACGGGCGCCGCGCAGCGCCCCCCGTGGCCGGGAGCGGAGTCGCAGCCCGGGCTGCGCACAGCGCCCCCAGCGCTCTGGAGCAGGGCTGCAGCTCTGGGTCCCTGGGAGTGCTCCGCCCTGTCCTCCCCAGGGCCTGCAGTGCTCCCTGCGGCCAGGAGGGGAATTGCAGGTTCAACGGGTGGGGTGGGAAGTGCTTCAATTGCCCATGGCGCCATCCCCAATCCCAGTTTAACTCGAGGTTTGAGAAGCTTTAGCCTTCCCCCTTCTTGGACACCTGATACTTTTAACGGGGTAGGGAGAATGAGGGACAGGGTACCTAGAGGATGGATGGTAGACCCCCCCCAAACTCCACTGACTTCCTATCTTGAAAATGAGCTTCCCTCTCCTCAAGAAAACATTAGTTCCATTGGTCCATGGGATACAATAGCTTCCTTTTCATTGGCCAATAACATGGTACCATTCTGTACAATACTGCCGATATGTCATTGGTACCTTCCCAGTTGGCCGATGGATCATCACAGCCATTGCTGTGATCATGCTGCTCTCCATGGGTTGAAGGCCACTGTGCCTCCAACATTGGCGGTCAATCTTGAACCCACGGAGCCACTTCCCCTTTCTAAGTCTCAGTTACTAAATCTCGGTGTTTCTCAGCTCAACTTTTAGGAAAATTGGAAAGACAGCACTGGGAAAGGGATTATCTTCCAAGTCAGTAGTTCTTCATCTTGCTATGGAAGTTGAGGGCAAAGAAGCTCAGTGCTGCCCATCCACTGTAGACATGGAATATTCACTCTGATTAGGATAAGGCTGTAGACAGGGAAGCGGCTGAGACTTGTGACTACAGTTTTTCACACCCAATGGGAAACCTCATTTAATGTTGGTAAGGTCAGACTAGCATGTTTCCATGGTCTCTTGGATGCAGACTGGGTATATACAAACCAGAAGACAAACCAGGACTGTTGCTCTAAAAAGTAGCTATTTCTATCATTAATCTGTCCCACAGAGAAGTAGCTGCCTCTTCTTTCTGTGCCTACCTAGTAATCTCATAACCTCGTCTACACCCTTGACCTACTTTCTTGTAGTGAAGATTGGGGTGGGGGACACAAAACTCTGCCTTGACAGTTATAAAACATTTAGGAGAAATCTTTCTAAAACTATCTTTGTGGAGCACCAGCCTTCTCTCCTTTATCTTTTGTGACTTCTTCCATCTTACAAGGACAGTCTTAAGCCTGACTCAAATGTTTCACTGAGCTAAAGCACATGACCCATAAGTTGTTGGTAGGAAGAAAACAGGTGAATTCATATAGGACTTAAATCTTGCATAGCAGCTTCCAAACCAAAATTAATTGCTTAGATTTTTCTCCCATCTGGAGCTTTAATCAGTGCCCCAGTGTCTAAGGTCAGTTTCTTACAGCACCAAACTTGCTGAGCCCAGGGGTGGGAAGGGAAAAGGGAAGTGCATTCAACAAATACAACAGGCACTTTTCATGTGTCAGGGAATTTCTCAAGTATTAAGGCCACAATGTTGAATAAAACAAAACTACTGCCCTCATGGAATTTATCATTCTTCCCTGTACTGGACTTCAGAAATCAAAAGTATTATCCACATTTGGCTTTACAGTAAATAAACAGTAGAACTATAGGACCAGGGATGAAGCTCACCTAACATGTGTAAGGCCTTGAGTTAGGTCTCAAAACACAAAACTGTTTTTTGAGGCAGGGTGTCACTTAACCCAAGCAGACCTGGAATTCACTCTGTAGCTCCAGGAACCACCACACCTGGCCACAAAAACTAATTTAAACACAAAAATCAAAACGATCAAACTTAAATAAAGAGGAAGCCAGGCATGCTAGTATACACCGTTAGTCCCAGCATTCAGGAGGCCAGCCTGGGACTACACTACAAAGTGAGTTCCAGGTCATCCTGGGCTAGGTGTGACAGTGTGTGTAGTGTGGATGGACAGTTATTTTAGATGTCCAAACTTTACCAATGCTCAAGCTGTAGGTAAGACAGAATAGTTTCTAAGTAATTCTAACTCAGCTTCTTTCCCACATGCCCCACCTCAAGTCCTTCCTTTGTTTCCCAGAACGGTGACAACCCCCACTGTCTAGGGTATATTTTCACCCAAAGGTTCCTGCTCCAGGAAGTCGAGTAGATCCTGTCCTGAACACTTCACTGGTATTCCATGATGAAAACTACAAATATGAAGCAGTAAAGTAGGACACAATCAAAGCAACTTGACTCTTCCTACAGCCTGGTTAAAATAGGTACAACTGGGCTAGAGAGGTGTTACAGCGGTTAAAAGCACTTGTTTGCAAAGCCTGCTGGCCTGAATTCAATTCCCCAGTACTCGCATAAAGCCAGATGTACAAAGTAGGGCAATATATCTTATTATTTGCAGTGGCAAAAGCCCTGCCACACCCATTTTCTCTCCACTTGCAAATAAATAATTAAAAATAATTTTAAAAAGGAAAGGTTAAATTTTAAGGGCAGAAACCCTAGCCTGGATCTATAAGCAACTACATTTCACCCACACATATTGGAAGAATGTTAACATAGGGAAAAGGGTGGAATAGAAAAGTCTAAAGAGACGGGCTGGAGAGATGGCTCAGCAGTTAAGGCACTTGCCTCTGGTGCCTAAGGCCCTGGGTTCAATTCCCCAGGACCCACATATGTCAGACCCACAAGGTGGTGGCCCTGGTTCATTCTCTCTCTCTCTCTCCCTCTCTCTCTCTCTCTCTCTCTCTCTCT
>PVHP010008386.1:33748-53564 GCA_004024765.1 Zapus hudsonius | reverse complement strand
GCCCCCAGTCCTGGTGAAAGAGAGAATGAGAAAAAAAAAAACGATGGTGGAGGGGTGGGGGAGGGGCGCGGCAGACTCGCTGGAGGGCGGGGTGGGGGTCTACGAAGGAGTCCCCGTACCGGTGGAAGAGAGAGAAGAAAGGAAAACAATGGGGGAGGGGTGGGGCAGACAGAGGGCGGGAGGCGGGTCTACGAAGCAGTCTCAGGTCCCAGTGAAAGAGAGAGAGAAGAAAAAGAAAGCGATGGGGGAGGGGCGCGGCTGATGGCTGGAGGAGGGGTACAGAGGAGCCCCCGTTCCCAGTGAAAGAGAGACAGAAGAAGAAGTAGAAGCAATCGGGGAGGGACGCAGCATAGGGCTGGAGGAGGGGCTACGATGGAGCCCCCGGGACGGAGAGGCGGGAAGACGCGCTGGAGGCCGAAGGGCGGGGGGAGGGACTATGTTGATGGTTGTTTGAGAAAGAATATTAATATCAGAAATAAATTTTAAAAACCGACAAATAGTTGAAAAAGAAAGACAGGCGAGTACCCGGGAGGGGTGGGATAGACAGAGGGCGGGAGGGTGGGGGCCAAAACCCAAGGAAAGCCGGCCCGCCGAAAGAGAGGCTCAGGCGGCAGGCAGCCAAGAGCCGCTCCGGCACAGCCTGCCCTGAGGACTCACTGCTTCCTGCGAGCTCTTTTCCACGCTGTCAGCTTCCAGTCGTGCAGATCCTGTGCTCAGAGGTGCCTGGAATTCAGCTCGTGGCCGCAGCTAATGTCCACGAGCTGGGTCCCTGCTGAAGACCCTGGCCCTAATTTCCCCGAGGTTTATGGCGTGTCTGCTAGTCAGCCATCTTCCCCGGAAGTCTCCATGTCTCATTTTTATTTCATTAGTTATAAATAATTTCTGATGGACTTTAATCACCAGGATTAAAAGAAATAAAAAGTTTCATATTAACTTTGCTGATTTCACTGACTTGATGTAAGTGGCGAACATTTGGGAAGTGGTCCTTTGGCAGTTAGACATTCATTGTAAAAGGTACAACATACCATACACTGACAAAGTCAAAAAAGCAGGAGAGACAGAACATTCCAGGCATGTCGGTATGGATCAAATGAGAAAACAGAGGAAGGAAAGCCAATTAAGACAAGGGCATTCTCAGTCAGACTCTGAAGAACGCAAAGATAGGATGTGCCAATTGTCCAGTCTCTATAAAGTCAGTGTTAACCCATATGTGAGCAAGGAATGGGAGCGTTACATACAAAGGTTTATGACCACAGTATAACTCATGTGAAAACATATATTAAAGAATGAATATGAACTCTTTTCTGGAGAGTGGCCACTAGTGTTTTTCGGACGGTTGTTGAGAAACAGAAATGAGGAAGCAAACATAAGAATGATCCAAACAGGTAAGATCATGTGACTGTTCAGTGATGTACCATTAAAGAGGGCTTTGCTGTGTGTTTCAGCTTTGTTCTTTTGTTCAGGAGAGATGGATTTCCTTTCAAAACACAAAGAAAAATTTTGTCTTAGCTTGAGTGCCATAACTTTTTCTTTCTTTTTCATTCTCTCTCTTTCTCCCTCTCTCTCTCTCTCTCTCTCTCTCTCTCTCTCTCTCTCTCTCTCTCTCTCACACACACACACACACACACACACACACACACACACACACACACACTGAATTTGCTTTACTTGTATTCATTCCTTCATTCAAACCATGTAAGGGTTAGTGCCAAACAGAATGCTGGGTGTTAGAGACTAGGAAAAATAGAAAAAGACCTGTAAAAATACACACACCTAAGCCTACCACATGAATCACTATTTCTGAGAACAGTATAGAGCCAGAGGTAATTCTCATACCCTGTGGTTAAGAGCCTCAATTAATATTTTTATGACACACTCAAATGAGCCAAGGTCATTTAAAATATGATGACTTTATTGTCAAGACAGAGGGATACTTTAGGGCAGTTATTCTCAAAATGCATGGCTATAGATCAGTTCAGATTTAATTTGATTGTTTACTTGTTGGAGCAGTTTCTGGTCTAAAAATTTTGTCACACATACTAAAAATAAACAACAAGCAAATTGCAAAAGCCATACTAAACACAAGCCAATCTTTTTATTATTATACATAAATGCGCCAACATAAAATTACTCTGTCAAATTGCTCTAAAATTTTCTGAAATATTGGCCTCACTTTCTTGGTTATCATGATAGACATAGACAGCAATGTATATGCCCAGGATCCTACATCTGAACAGCTAGCTCTACTCTGTACTCTGCCCTGGAACTAGAGCCAAGTCTCCGGATTTTCTTTTCTTTGCAGAGTCTTTTTGCAATTTTCCAGACACAACAATCAATTATGATTCCCAGATAATTTTTTTCTACTGAAAAATTAACTTTGCTAACCTTAAGAAACAAGACAAACAGCAGTCAGAGAATTATGGATGCTGGTGAAACAGCGTTATTATTTTTTTACTCATGGTTAAATCATATTCTATGAAATGCACCTAACAATTATTAAATATCTATGTAGGATCTGAGCAACTAAAAAGTATAGGTTTTTTTTTCAAGCTCTAGGATGTGGTGTGCTATCCAATTCAGAGCCCATTGCTTAGAAGGCAGAGCATTACCATGGAAATAGGTTGACTCTCAACTCCATCTGAATGGGATTCCTTCCTGGGGTAAGGCCTGCTTATCAAGCTGTTAGAATTCCCTGTGTTTCAATTCTCTAACATGGGTCATAGTACTGATGGCTCCTCTATGCTCTGATAGAAATCAAGTGATATATGTGTTACCCTTGTGTTTCAGGAATTCAATACATGTCATTTTTAATCACTGACTCAAAATATATATATATATATATATAATTTATATTCATATATATGAAATCTATGGTTATTTATAGCAATGTCTGCTATAAGTAAAAATTTGAGTGTAGAAATCAATTGCGGTGACCTGTAGAGGTGACCTAAAAGTTTAAGTCAGTCAGAAAGCTAAAAGAAGTCAGAGGCACTTCAGATTGGATTCAGGGCACTCTCAGCAGGACCCGAATCAAAACACCTTCTCCATGAGCAAGACGCGCATTTGTAGATGGAAACTAAAACTAAAATCAACCATGGGGCATGGGTTATCCAGTAAAAACTGTTCTCTCCAACTGAATCAAGATGACACCTAGTAATGGATAGTGCTAGAAATGTAATTTTTGTTCTGAATAATTCTTCATAATACATAATTATTGTATGTTTGCACAGTAAGGGAAGAGGTGGAAACTCATTAGTGGATCCATACTGGGGGGGGGGAACCTCAAAGCAAGTAGACCTGGTATACATCTATTATTTGTTTCTGTTTCATAATCTTCCTGCTGGTCCTTTGAGAAATTACTAGAAGCAACTGCATACACTTTTTTATCTGGCCATTCAGGAGCTAATATTTGAATAATGACAAAGGGAATGAAAGCTGTATAAAAAGTTAATGTTCTTTGTATGTATTCAAGTTTTCTAAATTCTCTCTCTAGAGGCAAAATGTCTTAGCTATAGATGCAAAGATGTCCTCTTGACAGAAGGGTGAGACTGATGTAGATGATTATTAAGGAAACCATAGATCTCAGGCCACGTGGAAATATAACCTACAAGGATGAGATTGATGTTGACTTTTCAAAAATGGAAACCAGATGGAATGGTCATCTGCAACATTACTGTGGTATAAAAGGACACTCTAAGACTTTCTGCCATTATCATGGAAACACTCTGCAGAATTCCAGATGACCTTGGGCTCCTCTGTGCTGTGTGTGGGAGGAAATGATTCCCACATGAATTGAGGAGCTCTTGAACAGCATAGAGAACAGGACAGGCGCCTGCCTGCCTGGTGGGGGAGGTTGAGACAAATACCTTAGGCTTCTGCACCAGATCTCCTGGCACTGATAAAATGAAATCTCCTCTCTAGGGAGATGAGAAGTAAGGAGAGGCATCCCCTCATCTCCTCTGTGAGTCATGTACCTTCCTGTGCACACACACACCCTGGAATGCAAGCTTGGCTCTCTGCACTCAGCAACAATGCACTGGGGCCTTTGCTGCTTCAATTTAGTCATAAATTGACAATCATATGGAGAAATATTACATTTTAGTATTTTTCCTCCTCTTTCCCTCTGCTTTTCTTTTTTCTGGATGATTTTCCCTTCTTATTTCTGTTGTTTTCTGTGTTTCTTTTTTTTTTTTCTTTAATTAAGAGGAGGAAAAGGATAAATGCTTATAAAAGGACATTTACTAATTTTTTTTTTGGTTTTTAGTTGCTGACTTAAGTACTATCATATTTTCCTCAAGTAGAATAGTATCATTGGGAAAAAAGGAGGTGAAAGTTATTGAAATATCATATGTATATAAACAGAGCCTGGAAGTAACATGGATTCATGTCAAAAGTCACTCATCCTTTCTTCACAAAAGGGTTAAATTAGTTGCTATTGTTTCTGTCCATTCTGTGTTGCTATCACAGGATACCACTGGCTGATCAATTTATTTTAAAAAAAGAAATTATACTTATAACATTTCTATAGAATATAAAGTTCAAGATCATGGGACCCTAATCTAGATTTTGGTGCCACATCATCCCATGATCAAAAGTAGAATGGAGGGCCAAGGAACGGTGGACTCACAGCCTCAAGCCCTGTCATATTTGGTACAAATCCAATCATAAAAATGGAGCTCTTAGGAGCTCAACATCCCCTCGTAGGATATGGGTCCCTCTGCCTCCAGAAACTGTTGCATTAATTACTTCCTCACATGCTTATGTGGACTCACTCAGATCAAACTACTTAGTACCTGGCGCAAAACCATCTTTCTGAAGCATTCCTTCCAAATTATACAAGGTGCCTAATTGCTCACTTTTAAACCTCCTTTGAAGTAAAAGTGGAGTGCATGGAGTTCCTAATAAAAGATGAACCTCTCCTGTTTTGTCTTTTTTCTTGGATCCTGATTATTACCAATGATACTCAAAAGAATAAGAGAAAGGTCCTCAGTACTGCACATCCAGCTGAGATTGTGGCCATAACTCTCTCCTTTCTACTTCAAGAAAGAATATCCCAGAACACCTTCCTGCTTTCAATTCATTTATACTTGAGTTAGTTTATGTACTTTTTTCTGTGAGTAAAATATCGACAATTTTTAGTGTAGCCTTGTCATTATAGTATGATGTCACACATTGTATTAAAATAGAATATTATTTTGATATTCTAGTTCATTTCCTATAACTTAATTATTTACCATAAATGATTTGCATGTATGATTTACCAACTGCTTTCCTAGTGTTTGCTTAACCTGTCTCCCTGGAGAATGTAAGATGTCATGAAATGTGTGGTCTTGAATTCAGTACTGCAACACCATGTGGATATAGCATCTATCATCTATCAACCTGACTGTTTATCTGTTAGATAAATGAACAGGTTTCCATAAGAGATATGCTGCCTTCTCCACTCTGCAAGTGGAGCCAGAGCAATGTTTTTATACCCCTCAATCTCCATGTTATCACCTTTCCTTCTGTGTACAGCTGTCCAAGCACCATTCATGTTTAGTCCAAGACAGAGCTTTCCAAGAACATGGTAAGTGCAGAACTGGCTTGTGAAGACCAGAACACAATTGGTTTCACTGCTGGAATAGAACGCAGTGCATCTTGTGGTATTTGTTAAGAAGGCAGATGGTGTATTTTCAGAAGTTTTACAGCAGAATGAGTCTTGTTCATTGGGTTGAAAATTTGCTTCAAGCTTCCCTGTCAGACACACTATATCAAAGAAAAGGTCAAGTAACTTGATCTGTTTCCCAGAAGCTCAGTCGTGTCTACCACCATACACTTCTTGTGGGCTTGGTAACAATCACTAGCTCGAGAAAGCTCAAGACAAGCACGCTAGGTTCGTGCTGTGGGGTTTAGAAGATACGTCACAGGTATGGCCCACTGTAGTGATGGTGCCAGAGTGGTGATTGTGTGTGTGATCATCTTCACATTTTAATAGAAAGGCTTTTGAATCAGAGTAAACTACCAGATCAATGAGCCTCCATGTCTTGGTAACTCTCTAGGACAGAAATAAAGTGCAGCTACAGGAAATTACAACCGGATTTCAAAGCAGGGCATGGTGGTGCCCACTTATAATCCCAGCACTCAGCAGGCAGAGGTACGAGGATCTCTGTGAGTTCAAGGCCAGCCTGGAAAAAAAGAGTGAGATCCAGGTCAGCCTGACCTAAAGTGAAACTCTGCCATGGGGTGTAAAAAACAACACAGCTTCCCTGGGAAAAGCATTAGAAGGAAAGAGCAACTATCTCCTGATATCTACTCTGAGGAAACAAACACTTTAAAATAACATAATGTCAAAAGTCAAAATTCGATGGCTCTGTCTCAACTTGGAACAGAAAGAGGAGGGTGATGATCTGAGTGGAAGAGCAGGTGTCAATGTCACCCGTCTTGGCTGAGCTCTGGGGCAAGAGCAGTTCTCAGAGGACAAGTGAATGTCACTCATCTGGAGTCCACTTGTCAGCCATTAGTGTGGTTCAAGGCTATATTCTACCATCTAGCTATTGAAGAAAAAAGGTAAAAATCTATCCAAGTGTTAAGAATCCTGAATGGCTATGGGAAACGTGATTCAGCCCTTTTCTTATTATTACCTATTTGAAACAGGGCTAAAGGATTTTAGCCTTAAATTATTTTAAAGCAGAGGAAGTATGTGGGCTTGTGGATGTGCCCATGGATACTTCCTCATCATTGAGCAGACATTTAATAAGTAAATGAGGGCCTGGAGAGACGGCTTAGTGGTGAAGGCCTTTGCCTGCAATGCAGAAGGACCCGTGCCCAAGTAAAGCCAGAAGTACAAGGTGGCGCATGCATCTGAGTGCATTTGCAGTGGCTGGAGGCCCTGGTGCATCCATTCTCTCTCTAGCAAATAAATAAACAGAATATATTTTTTAAAAAGGGAAATGATGAATTGCAACAACTCTTGCATTCCTCCAGCAGAGCAGTGGGATGTGGGTCACAGGTAAACACACAAGCTAAAGCCTGGTGGACTCAGCAAGTCTCTTCTGCCTGGTCCTTCACTGTGGGAGCTGGGCACCACGGAGGAGGAGGGAGCCCAGTGACTGTCCACAAAGCCAGCTCCAAAGCCTAACCCAAGGAGTTCCTTGTCACAGTTTCAATGTGAAATGTGCCACCCATACCCGTGGCCTGCACACTTCATCTCCAGTGGGTGGTCTCCTTGGGAGACTGCGAGTTCCAGTCTAGGATGAGGGGTCACTCATGCCACAGACAGCAGCAGAGGGATGTCCACTTCCAGTTCAAGTCCAGCTCTCGGCTTCCTGCACCACCTCCCCCAAGATGAAGAGGCTGTGAAGAAGCTCACCACCATGTCTACCTGCCAATAGGACTATTTTCTAAATCCATAACCCAAAGTAACTCCTTTCTCCCTTAAGCTGCTTTGGAGAGGTATTTTGTCCTCAATACACACGAGCATGTGCACGCACATGCACACACACACACACACACACACACACACGAGCACACACATGAAAGCATGCACACACACATATGCACACACACCCGCACACACACACAGAGGCTACTGACAGAGTTCTAATTTGTCATATATTGCATTGCTAATAGCCTATTCTGAATATTGTTTCAAAACTAATGGGAACACCAAGAAATGTTCTAGAATTCCCTTAGAACTATCTGATCCCTCCTTTTTCTAAAGAAACAAAGTTTATTTTTGGCAGTTTTCATTCTTGTCCATAATGTATTTTGATCACTTCCTTTTCCCCTTTCCCACACCCCTCCATCTTTCCAGCTAGTCCTTCTATTTGATGCCATTCTTTGCCATCTTCTCTTATCCATGAAACCATGTTAACAGACTCAATATTGTGCCAGTCTGGTGTGGTAATGACAGGTTCTGTGAGGTCATAAATTCAATATTTAACTCGTATCAAGATCTACCTTAGTAAAACAATGATTTTATTGGGGTTACTTATGGGAACAAGGGGGATTCAAAGGCCTCTACTTAACTTTAAAAGGCCTCTCCTGCATGGTTGACTACTCACTAAAGCTGCATCCCTGGGGGGGTCCCTACCCAACACCCCTGGAGTCTCCTCTCCCCAGAAAAGTTTCACTGCTTTTATAACCTTGGGGAGGGATCTCATGAGTCATAATTACCTTAGCTTCCTGAGCCTCCTAAGTTTCATGAGGGTTTTGAGTCTTGTAAGATTCATTGGTCTTCTGAGTCTTATGAGTCTCCCCACTCCTTCCAGGAAGGACTGTTTCAGTTCAGAAGAGGTGTTTTCAGAGTACCTGCCATGCAGAAGCTGTGAGATGCCAGGTTTTGAGTAAATGAAGCAGAAGTCCTTGCCTAAGCAGAGCCCCCTGATTTCAAAGACAGTTGAGCCAGGCGAGAGGATGCTGTGTAACAGTTCCGTTAGCCAACTGGCTTCTTGAGGATGATCAATTATCTACTTCTCTCTGACTTCTGAAGTTCAAGGTCAGGGAACAAAAAAGAGAATTGCTAAGATTTGTTACACTTCTAAATTTACAAAATATAACATGACACAATTTTCACAGAAACAAAACGTGGGTAATAAATGTTCACTGATACTTTCAGTAATTTTCATGAGAAGAAAACACTCCTCTTCTTGCTGGAAACATGTTTCTAAAGGGAAGGCAATCTCCCGGTTCCATAGGGGCCTCTGTCCAGCTTCTGAAATAAAGATCAGGTTGCAGCACGTGCTGAAGGTTGAGGAAAGTCCAGAGTTGTCAAAGTTTTGTCATCAACTGCACCTTCTTGAGGCCAACTGTATTGTTTTGGTTAAATACTATCCTAGAAGATATTTTCTACTTATAAAAATAAATATTTGTTTAGAAGCTATACTGTGTTACTGAGTCCTCTGTATACACTTATTAATGTCTGATGATAATTCCCACATTTGGACAACAAAAATCAAGAAAGTGATACCAATTTTATGGATTATCCTTAATTAGGGTAAAATGAGGCACAACATTACTAAGAAAAGAAATTTTGCATATTAGTGATTATTGTCCAGTCTGTACTAATTCAGGATATGATAGGAAATGATTTCTGAAAACAAATCATAGATTAGGTGGTGTTGTTGAGCAATGAGAAGATATTCATTAAAGAAAATAGCTCTCTCTCTCACACACACACACACATACACACACACACACACACACACACACACACACATACACGCACACATGCCACTGCTGATCTGTGTCCCTGAACAGTTGACAGATGGCATCTTTGTCTCCAGCTCTGCCTTCGTAAGCTCAGAAATAAAATATGCTTCTGAAATTACTTAAAGACCTCTGGAAGAAAGGTGAAGATTTCACTGACATCTTTATGGGGCTGTATATCAAAGGAATAAAGACTACAGAAGGAAAAGAGGCATTGCTTGCCACTAAATGGCTTCAGATACAACAGCAAATTAAATGTAAATTAAAACTGAATGTAATCTCTTTATGTCAGACCTCACCCCTAAAAGCCATTTCCCTGGAGCTTTGAACTTGGAGTTCACATTCATTGTGAGAGTACATGAGGAAAAAGCTAGAATTAGTTACGCATTTTTGTATGTACAAATTATTGGTTTAAATGTTGCTATTTAAGTGCGATGGAACAAATTATGTGGGAAAAACATGTGTAGTTATGTTCAATGCACCTAAGGTCAATGCCATAGGATTCACACTTCCATTTTAAAGATGATGAAACAATGTCATGAAGTTGGCCTCTCAGTTGAATGAAATCTTAAATGTACGGCTGGGTAATTTAATTTTCAAGGTTTTGAAGTATACTCTTTTCTTTGAAAAAAATAATGTGATTTAAAATGACTGATTAAAAAGTGTATTGCAACTCCCCATATTATGCTCTCCGACTAAATGAATGTGATTTTGTTAATGTATGAACTTTTAAAATGGTGGTAGTTTTAAAACATAGCTCCCAAATTCCTTAACAATTCTTTCATGAAGAGTGGGATCTATGTGTTCTCCTTTGGGATCTAAGTGCTGAGCCCAACCAATAGACTATCATGGGGTATTGCCAAGTTTGGGGCCAGATACTGGAAGTTGACATCTTCTACCTGTCTCTTGGAAGTATAGGTAACCCAAGGAAAGACTCCAGGGCAGGAAGCAAAGCTCTTGGCCACAGATGAACTCTCAGCCAATGCCCAGCACAAACGTGCTGGCCGTGTTAGTGTGTATACTCCTTGGAAGTACATTCCCATGGAACACCTCCGTGGATGCCTTGCATTACTGTGTAAGGTACTAAACCTGGTCTGTCAAGCCCTACCTACCTTTCAGAGCCAGGTATTTAGAGTCAATTATTCACCTGCCTGTAAGCAAGCAAGGGTTTTTTCTGTTTTTGTAGTGTATTTTGATTATACATAGTAATGAATTTCACTATAATATTTGCACATATGTGCATAATGTACTTCACTGCTAGTCACTACTTGTGACCCTCTACCCTTTCCCTTCCACTTCTACAGATCCACTTTCTCCTTTTGCCTTCTGCTTTCACACCTTTTTCAAGGGGGGAAACACCCAGGAGGGTCATCAGGGTTTGTTTCCAGGAGCATGGGCACCTTACCAGGGCTCCACTACTAAAGAAAATACCTCTTCTCCCTTAAACATCAACTAGTCACTGGGTAAAAAGACTCAAGGACAGTTGCAGCCTCACAAGCTCTTCCCCAGCCCATGATTGAATATTGATGAGCCCAGCTCTCATGGGGGTAATCACAAAGCCATGCCATGCCTGGAAGTCTGCATTATCCACCATCCTCTTCATCTCCCTTCCTCTGGCTCTTACAAGATTCCTTCCCCTTCCTCCGTGATGTTCCCTGAGCTTGAAGGGGGTGATTTAGATGTTCTGTTTATTAATGCATAAATATTAATTTGTTATATAATTATAGATAACATGAATAGAATTTATGACCTAGAAATTGGCTTCTGCCATAACAAATAACAGAAATATGAGATATTGGCTTTGGGGTGATGCCATTAGAAGCTACAAGGGCCTTGAGAAGAATTTTAGTAGAATCTTGAAAAGTGTCAATGTGAGAAACAAGGAAAACATGAAGGACCTCCAGGAAAGTGTTAGTGGAAGTCTGGGATCTTGCAGCAGCTCTCTGTGACATCTTGAGTAAAAGTGTGAACGAAGTTACAGAAACAGGGAAAACAAGGTTCAGAAATGAGTAGAAAATAGAACATGTCTTCCATAGCTTGAGATAATATGAAACCTGTCTTAGTTTGCCCCACCATAACAGAATGCCTCAGAATTTGGCAAATTGAACCATAAATAAATAATTTTGTACATGTCAAGAGGCAAGTAGTCCAAGACCAGAGTGCCAGCATAGTTAGGTATTGGGGAGGGAAAATTATGTAGCCTTTTTTCTATGTATTTAAGGGAAAAGAGAGAGACTTCTATTACCTCTAAATTGTGTTTGTGTTTGTGTGTGTGTGTGTGTGTGTGTGCACTTTGTGTGGTCTGGCTGTGTGTGGTATATGTACTTGTACATGCAGATTTGCACACGTGAAGAGTCCAGAAGAGAACTTTGAGTCTCCCAGACCCCTTGCTCATCTATGTGTTTACTTGACTGATTTGAGAGTGACTTTTTTAAGTTGTAAGCCTCAGTGATTTTCCACAGGACTAGGGTTATAGACATGTGTGGAAAGACCCAGTTGTTTACCTGGATGCCGTGGAATCAAATAGACCATCTCCGGCTCACTCAGACCTCCTGCTTGTATGACACCCAATCTCACCACTTCTTATAAGAATACTATTCCTATTGGACCTGGCTCTCGGTTTTTTTTTTTTTTTAAATCTCAGTCATTTTCTTAAATGACCTGTGCTCAGGCACATTGGGGTTTAATGATTCAATATATAGATTTGGTGGGAAAAGTGTTCAGTTCACAGTTCATAATAATCTCACAGATCTAGCTATTCAAATAGTTTTGGAGAAGTTCAAAGATCTATTGGCCTTTTGCTCATTGCCTATGGTTGTAAACAAAACTAAATGAAAATGATGAAGAATAAGCTTTTAAATATTAAGGACACAGGATTAGCTGGGTTTGTGAACATAAGATTTTCTTGTACCCAAGATATCAAGATTACAAAATGTTTTTCAATTTCTGGAAAATTCTCAGAACCAGACAATTCTAGTTTGGGATTAGAAGATCATTTGTGAAGACCTAAGAAATATCTAAGGTAGTACTTCACAGACCCTCAAAGGACACTGAGGGTATCATACCTATTACATCACAAGGGGTGTAAGAATCTGAGAGGTGCTGTCCCACCACACTGTCACAGCAGCCAAAGAGTAAGCAGGGCTCCATGTAGTCATCTGTTGTCCGGCTTTTGTCTGGTACTATAAATCCAAATCACATTCACAGAAACCCCAAAACCTTTAAATGCAGTTCATCTTGTGAAAATAGTACCACTTTAGAATAAAAACAGAATGATGATTTAGCAGTAAGGTGTTTTGGACTCCCACTCCAAACACACACACACACACACACACACACACACACACACACACACACACACACACACACACATTTTTGAGCTGGAACAGGCTTGGGAGGCCAAGATCACTTGGTTACAAGTTCTTTTGTTATGAAAAGGGAAGGATGATCCAGAGAATGGCCTAAATTTCAAAGGCAGATTATAAAACAGCCCTAATGGAGGAGCTGGTACACTTAGGTAAATTTTAATATCACTGTATAGTAGTGTCTATGTGCCTTTTCCTCTGGACATAGAAGTTAACTTGTCCTGTCTCACTGTTGTTTATTGTCTGTGTGTGTTAGACGGCCTACCTCTTGGTGGGTAAGTCTTCAGGTTTAGATGAACTAAGCCTAATGAACCATATTTGGAAACTAAGTCTGAATCTGAGTTTCATAAATCCACAATCTCAAAATCCATGTGATACAAGCAATGGAATAAGAACTTGTCCTTCCAGGTAGTAAAGCTCATCTTTTTTTTGGTAAATATATTAGACTGTTATATAAGGAAGGTTCTTGAACTCTTCTGATCAGAGCTTTCATTGTTTTGGATGGGTGTCCTTGGTTGTGAAGGTCAAGTCTGCTTGCCTTTCTGCTTGTATGGTGTGAATAATTCACATCCAATCCAGCTGAGTTAGTCTCAGAGTGTTGCATGTGGATAACTAAGGTTGAGCTTTTATTTTTCATCATAAAGCACAGTGTGAGGGTAGTTCGTGAACATAGACTACAGAGAAGGGAACATCCTCCACTAGGAGTCAAAGTTGATGATTAATCTAAGCTCTTTTTGCATGTTAGTGATTTTAATTCCTGTAACAATTAATCAATCAATCGGATTGTTTTTATTTCTACACTCTGCAAATAAGTAAGCTTATAAAACTAGTAGATGGTTGACCCAGGATTCAAAACTGCATATTCTAAATAAAAATTTAAGTCTCTTATTTTAAAATACAGCACACATGAAAAAGTATCAAATTAATTCACCTAGGATCATTATTTAAGTTATTAATAAAATTAGTCTTACTGCTTATAACTCCCCTTATATAAAAATAAGTGATATTTAAGGCCTGTTTGTGTACATATTATTTTATATAACTTTATATTACCATTTGGCACATCTCATTAGAAACCCATGTTTTATTACTCAGTTTTTTTTTTAAGTTTTAAATTACTATAACGAAAGAGTTGCAATAATGAAATCAAAAAGAGTAAAGGATTTATTTGAGCTCAGGGTTTTGGAGATTTTAGTTCATAATTAGTTAGCCCTGTTGCATATGAGCCTGTTGTGAGACAACACATTATTCTCGCATCACATGACTTAACTATTCACTTTATGGCCACATTGGGAAAACCAGTAGAGAGTTCCCATAATCTCCTTGAAGTCCACACGACCAACACCTAAGACTTCCTACTTGGCCAATCCTCTTAAAGTTTCCACTAGCTCACAAAAGTTTTGGGCTGGAAATTAACCTGCATTTGTGGTTTCTGGGGATATTCTATAGAGCTTATTTACCTGTGTCTTTTTATAATGAAATAGATACTATATAGGGAATGACACATTCACTATGAACGCCATAAGAAGGTCACATAGTACCTGAAGTGAGTAGAATGCTATAATAGTGTCATTGTGAAAAACAAATGACTTAGAATAGTAGTCTGATGAACAAAGAACCCACAGCCACAGCCATTAAATCAACACAGGATTAGCCAGTGGAACAGAAACCAACGATTTTCGACACAAAGACCCCTAAGCTCACAACCTTAAAGCAAATTTATTACTCATCCACCACGACTCAGGGACCTATGCGGAAGAGGGGGCGGAAAGATTGTGAGAGCCGTGGTGGGGGAGACTATCCAGAGGTACGGACAGGAGAACCTGGCTGATTACTAGTCTATCCATGGTCCCCTGTCACAAGGACTGATCCAGACGACCCATGAAGGAGGTTATCCAGATGAGGGGGGAGGGGAGGGCAGTGGGGAATTGGGGATAACAACTCATTGTTTGTCCACTAAATAAATGTTGTAACTCATTATGGACAATAAAAAAAAGGGAAAAAAATAGTAGTCTGTATATCAGCTTGACCAGCAGGTCATCTTTGAAGTTTTTTATTGTATTTTATTTTTTTTTAAGGAGGGGTTAGTGGGTGATAATGAAGTTTCCTTACCATCTCCATCCCCATACCTCTCCTGTGTCCAGGGCCTGAAAAACACCTCTTCTTTATACACAGAGAAACCAGTCTATTTTATTTTCATTTTTATATATTTTTAGTTTTTTTAATTTTTTGGTCTTTTATTTTATTTTACTTTATTTTATTTTATTTTATTTTTATTTTGAGGTAGGGTCTCACTTTTATTGTGAGGTAGGGTCTCACTCCAGGTTAGCCCAGGCTGACCTGGAACTCACTCTGAAGTCCCAGGTGACCTTGAACTAAGGCCCTCAGTGCCAGGGCCTCTTGCTGCTGCAAACAAACTCCAGATGCATGAGACATCAGTGCATCTGGCTTTACATGGCTGCTGGGGAGTTGAACCCAGACTTTGTGTATGCAAACAGGTCTCTTACTGCTATAGACAAATGCCTGTTTGGCTTTAGGTAGGGGGCTGGGAATTGAACCCAGGCCTAAGCCCTCATTCAGAGACGCTGAGAGAGAGGATGGTCCAGCCCAGCCCTGAAGTGAATGAAGGATTCATTGCACATTCTGTCAATTCTTTTGCATGCTTTTCTAATGAACAACCTCACTACAAAGTATATTTTCCAGGGATTAAAGATGGAGAGAAGATTTAATGCTGAAGTTATGATTCCACCACCTCCAGTGATTAAAGTTTATATTCCAAATTTTCTTCTCAGGATTCAATTCAGAGTCCATAAAAGGAAAGGCAGAAACTGACTACCTTTCCCTACCTGCCTTACTTTTTCTTCCTGCCTTACTTTCTTGTTCTTGCTCCCTAACTTATCACCTGCCTCTGTAAGGAATGATGGATCTTAGAGACATGCTTCCTGGAAGAGTTCAAAAGCCAGGGCAAAAAGGCTGGGAAGGGACCATATTGAAAGGCAAGTTCAGAAGACAATGCAGTTAATGAGATCTCACCCTTAACACCAGGCACCGGGGGCCCCACAGCTCAGGCTAGAGGCGCAGATTTCATGACAAATGCTTCACACAGTGATCTACTGAAGGGATCAAAGAGTCATTTTTTTCCCTGGCCTGGATTTCAGATTTTTCTCTAAAACCAGATTGCTGTGTGCTGGCAGACAGCTAACTCTTTTACTTTTTTTTAAAAGAAATAAAAATGGATGCAGGGAATGGAGAACACCAAAAATAGGATTCATCATGATATCAGAAAGAAATCCCACTATGAGCTTGCCAGCCTGCCTGCCAAAGTTCATATATGTACCATTTTTCTCATAATGTTAAAAACACAGTTCTATCTTGCGTTTGGTTCATTCTTTCTGAAAACTTCCTCCTGAAGCATTAAAAAGAGATGGCATTTTGTATGTCTGAGGTCTTTTAAAAATTATCCTGTATCGTCTGAAAGAGCAGCTGGAGACTTTTGTTTCTACAAGGTGTTTAATTCTACACTTCAGGCAGTAGCTACAGCAATTACAAAAGCTATCATCATTAGAGGAAGAGACATCAGAAGACGAGTTGTTTTACAGTAATTCAAAGTGTGAGTTAAATTCATTGGCTGATTTCTTTCACAGCAAAAGTGCCTTTTAACATTTAAGATAAATTGAAATGTGTTTTTCTTATTAAATTGTCAGTTTTATGAAATCTTTATGGCAAATTTTCCCACATGCTTATTTTCTGTATTTTCTTCATATTTATAGAAGCACATTTACGTGTGTGTGCTTAGGAGACGTATGATGCTTAAGGTTTTTCATTATTTTTGTATTTCTGTCTCTATGTGTATAATGTATGTGTGTGGAGGTCAGGGGACCCCCTCAGGGCATTTTGCCTCTTCTTAACCTTCTTTTAAGATGGACTTTCTCACATTGTTTCTATCACTGCTGTACACTTGCTTCCAGATTCTTCTGGCTCCACCTCCTATTATTAAAGGCACATTGAGATTACAGACATGTGAGCCACTTTACCTCTCGTTTCGCATGGGCACTGAGTAGGATCAAACCCAGATCAGCAATCTTACAAGCTTTAACCTGACCACTGAACCAACTCCCTAACCAGATGCCTGAGATAGGATTACTTCATCTTCATGGTGACAGTGATCAGGCTCCAGTGAGCACGGGAACTCAGGCACATTGACTCACCAACCATTTCCTTCCTCAGAGGGAAACCTAAGAAAGGTTTTCCTCCAGCTTGTGATCAAACCTCTCACTCACTAGTCTATATTACATAGTGACAAAATAACCCTTTCCAAAAGAAAGCCTAGGCTTTTTGTGACAAAATATCTGA
Organism: Zapus hudsonius; assembly: GCA_004024765.1. NCBI lineage: Eukaryota > Metazoa > Chordata > Mammalia > Rodentia > Dipodidae > Zapus > Zapus hudsonius. Next base: position 36,657 of record PVHP010008386.1, on the reverse strand, counting down.
GAAAAATCTCTTAAGGAAGGACAGATTTGTTTTTGGCTGTTTCAGAGGCTTCAGTCCATGGTCATTTGACCCCATTGTTTTTGATCTCCTATATGAGAAGACAGAACATCTGGGCAGAGAGCCTGCAGTGAAGCACAGTAGCTCAGCTCAGAGGAGACAGGAAGGAACCGGGGACCAGACATACCCTTCAAAGGCAAACCCCCAGTAATCTACTTCCTCCAAGTAGGCTCCATTTCCTATTTGTGTGTTCAACTCTGATTCCATCAATGGATTCATTCATTCATAAAGTGAGAGGTCTCATGATCACCTTTCAAGAGCCCATAGGCTATCACAGACGTCATGAAGGAGTTTGAGATCTTATCCATCATGGGTGCCATACAGTGCCCCTCGATATGTGTTGCTTACACAATTTTTAAAAATTATCATGTCCTGGAGATCATCCTGTCTCCACATCCCTGGGCACTGGGATTACAGGCACATGCCATCCCATCACATCTGGGGAGTGTGGGACTCTAAACTCATGTCTGTAAGTTTGCCCCAGTTTACATTCCACTGCAAATTATTCCTCAGTAAAGAACCACCGTAGAGAAAATGAAGAGAAGTCATTGTCACAGCATTTACATGCCTGTAAAACAGAAGCTCCCCCTGCCCGCTATAAGCACTGATCCTCACTACCTCCATGCCCGGCCTCACCTTCCATAGGCTCCTTCCATCAACACAACCCAGTCGCCCCATCCCTAAGGTTCACATACCCACCAACGAGACACATCCTATTTCTCCTGTCCCTGGGCTCTGTCTCCATCTTCTTTCAGACCACTGATCCACTTGCCTAATCAACAATAACTTTATTGATAACTTAGCTGTTACAGAAACAAAAAGAATTTGGTTCACCAAAATGGCATCCAAACATGTGACTTGATCCCTCTCTATGGTAAATTTTCGTGACAGTTTTAAAAGTTTAGTTGTTGTTGCTGGATTTTTTTTGTTTTGTTATTTGAATAGAAGTTGTTTTTCTGATCAGCTTTGGCTTCACAACTAAGTTAAAAATGCAAAGGGTTTCCCCAGCACCACACAGGTACGGACTCCCCCCCCCCCTCCTTGTAAACAAATAAAATATTTTAATTTTTTATTCGGAATAAGGAGAAAGAATTGAAGAAGTAAGAGAGAGGGATGGGTGAAGGAAATGGAGTAAGGGAGAGAGAAATAAATGGAGGAAGTAGAGAGGGAAAGAGCAGAAAAGGAGAAGGAGGAAAGGAAGATGAAGACAAAAGAAAAGAAAGGAGAAGCCAGGCAGGCATCATGAGTTTGAGGCCACCCTAAGATTACATATTGAATTAGGGAATTCCAGGTCTGCTTGGGCTAGAGCATGACCCTACAGAAAGAAAGAAAGAAAGAAAGAAAGAAAGAAAGAAAGAAAGAAAGAAAGAAAGAAAGAAAGAAAGAAAGAAAGAAAGAAAGGAGAGAGGGAGGAAGGAAGAGGGGGGGAGGGAGAAGAATAAGGTGTGAGGGAGGGAAGGAGGAAGAAAGGATATCCAAGTTGCACTATAAAAGAGGTGAAGAGACAGAATGTAATTATTCTCTTCAGCCTCCAATCCTGGTCTTTTAACTTCTTAGAATATTCATTGCCCACATAATATCATAGACCCTCCCTTGCCTATATCATAAGTTACATTTCCTTGTATTTTCAGTTTTATTTCCACCTGTTTAACTATATTATATAAAAAATGTACATATATTCTGTTCCATTCTGGTTAAAAACCAGCTTTGTATCCCATTAAATTAATTTACCAATATAACCTGCCTTTGATAGAAGAATCTGAAATGCTAAAATTTATGGATAGTCTTGAATAAGAAGCAACTCAAACCAGAAAAAATAATACAGACATCTGGTTGAATTGGTTTGTGGCCACTATGGAAATCAAATCGCCAGATTTTAATTGTCTACATGTCTGTTTAGTACTTGTTTGGTTTGTGGGTCTTTTCCTCTCTAGTGTTAGGAACTTCAATGGTTGTGGGCGCTCAGAATAAATTTCATAAAAAATACAGAAGAAACCTTTCCCAAAGTTTCCCTGAAGTTTAGAGATAATCAGACAAGCACATGGTCGTGGACATCTGTTCAGGGAAAAGAGGACCCTTGGCAGTCAAGAGCTGTTCAGAAACTTTAACCTGACTTAGGCACCAGATTAAATGTTCTGCAGTAAGTGAAACTCACACAACTCAATTGTCAGATGGAAACCACACATCCATCTGCTTCACTGCATGACCCAGAATCAGATATTCACATAAACAACCAGCAAACATTGTGCCAGCATTTCACAAGGACATCTGGGTGACCCGATCAATGAATAAAAATGATGGTCCAGACATGTGAGTTAGACATTTTTATTTCTGGTTTTCCTTTGGATATCCAGAGGAAATCCAGTGAATGTTTAACTTCTAAGCCCGTTGTTATGGAAACTTTTGTAAAAGCCAACTTTGCCTACCGTCCTGGAGAAGAAGGTTGAAATCATCAGTTTAACTAACATGCCATGCAGAGGTGAGGAGTCTCATATTAACTAATTTCCAGGCATCAACTGGGTATTAAGGACTCCATAAATATCTGTGGAATGAGTGACTGAATGCCTGATTACATCTTGGGCTGATTTTAGCTACTTGCCAACAGAGATGAACCTCTTCATGAATGAATTCCTTCCATTCTAAAAACCCAGTAGCAGCTTTGAAAATGTTTTCCTCCTACACTCCTCTTTCTTCTGGACTCACAAGTCCTGTCAAGAGCCATGAACCACGTTGCCTATAATAACTTCCCTCCTTGGACTCAAAGTAAAATAAACTTCCTTCCCAGGTCACAGGACTACTCACCACGTTCTGTTACTCTTGGAACACTGACACAGTGGATGTGTGATCCCGTG
>PVHP010008386.1:0-33648 GCA_004024765.1 Zapus hudsonius | reverse complement strand
AACATGACCAGAAGAAGCAGACAGTTCCTCTCATGCCTCCCTCGTCTCCCCAGTATCTTCAGTCATATGAAGGATTTAAGAAGTACTTTGCTGTTGCACACAGATGAATAGCAAGTTGATAAATTTTTAATCTGTCTATTTTGTCTGGATCTTTTGTTTGTTGTTTAGTTTTTTCAAGGCAGGGTCTCACTCTGACACAGGCAGACCTGGAACTCACTGTATATACAGTCTCAGGCTGGCCTTGAACTCACAGCAATCCTCCTACCTCTGCCTTCTGAGTGCTGGGATTAAAGGCCTGAGCCACCGTGTCAGGCTCTTGTCTGGACCTTAAAGCCCACAAGTTACTAACAATTATAAGAAGCTGTGGTGCAGTTGTTCAACGGGCTGAGCTATGGGATATTGTCCAGCTGTGAAATTCTCTGAATCTTGGGCAAAGCATGAAGGATCAGACCAGGGGCAGTTCCCAAACTCAGGTGTAAGAGGGCTCTGGTGTGTGCTCAACATGGGACAGCTTTTGTATGTGCTGAATGCAATGAGTTCTGGGCCTTGAATTTATTCTTGTCTTTTATGTGCTTTTACTTTATTTGGCATTTAAAATTCATGGGCACTCATTCGTTTTATTTTTATAAACATGTTTATTGCATGCAGCACCCTTGTAAATGCATCGTTAGTTCTATCTTTAGCATCTGAAGCTCTCTGATCTGAGCTGGGCCCTTCACTGCTGTGGACTCTTTTCAAAGTCAATGCTAAAAAAAAAAAAAAAAAAAAAAAAAAAAAAAAAAAAAAAAAAAAAAAAAAAGAAAAGAAAAGAAATCAGCATCAGTTAATCAAATTATCTTTTTTATTTAACTTGTATTTGATGTATGAAATCTTTCCAGATGAATGGTAACATTTTGTTTTATTAGAGATTAGCTCTCACTACTGTTTTCTGAGAACTTTCCGGCTGGCTTCTTTCCGTTCCACAGGAACTTGCTTTTAAACTGGCCCCAGAGACTTCAGACTCTGAGACTTAGCAGAGGGCATGTGAGCAGAGCCGCATCTGTGTGTCACCTCCTGAATACCAGCTTCCCTTGAATTTTCCTGTTCCTGGATGTGTGCATCATCAGCTGCCACCAGCATCTCCACATCCTGGAATTGATGAGGTACAGTCATGCCAGGAGAATCAGCAGCAAAAAAGGAGAGATTAAGTCCTGGTTAAAAATAAACACTGCCCCCCCCCCCCGTCAATGCGTTAAGGCAGATTCTATAGCTGTACTTCTTTGAGTGGCACTGTCTTGGCTTTCATCCACGTTTGCAGATTGCCTAGCATCCTTCCTATTTCATTACGGTTAAAATAATGTTATGTTGTTGTATAAATTTTTTTAAACAAAATCTTGGTAAGCATCCCAGGCTGCCCTGTAATTTGTCATTCTCCTGCCTTACTTCTAGGTTGCTGAGATTACAGGCATTCATTGTTATGCTTGAGTCTATAAGATGTTGTTTTGGCTTGTTTTAATTATTCTGGCTTTATTGAGATATAACTAAGAGACAAAATTGATGTAATCAAGATGTACAATATGATGTATACATGTACACATTGTGAAATGATTACCACTATCAAGAACTACATCTCATGTAGGTAAGTGTGTGTGCATGTGTGTGTAGCATGAACCCTTAAAATCGACTCCTTTAGTAAACTGAAAGGACACGCTATACTTTTATTTAACTAGAGACAACATTCTAGAACATGTTCATCACATAATTGAAATTATTTAACTATTGGTCAGCATAGTCCCACCTCCCATTCCCAAATCATTCTACTCTCTGCTACAGTGACTTCAACTTTTTAAAAGCAAAAGAGAGACAGACAGAGAGAGCGAGAGTGAGAGAGAGAGAGAGAGAGAGAAATATGTTCTACCAAAGTTCATATCTAAGAAGTAATTGTTTTGTGAGTTTGGAGGGCTGGAGATCAAAGATGCGACACTAATTTTTTTATGAGGCTCGGCATGAATGGAGGTTGGACAAAATGCTTTGTTGCATACATCACAGCTGTTATCCTGTGGGCTGGCACTGAGGTTCCTATGAAATGATTCCTAGCACTGAAAGATTTTGCTAACCCCACAGAGGCTGAGTCAGACTGTTCGTAAAACTGCCTCACAGAACTCTTCATTGTGCACATGAGGAAACAGGGGTTCCCGGCGGAAAGTCCGGCACAATGTGCACTTTGGTTCAGTAAGAAGGGCAGCTCTAGGTGCTGGGCACTTCCTCACCATGTTCCTATTTTGGTTACCATGTTGCCCAATCCTCAGTTCTCTTTGCTTCTTCACTCACCTCCTTAGGAAGTGTCTTTGAGAATCTGTCACTATGATATGTGAACCCCAAGTTTTTGATCACAAAGTAGGGCACAGGATGGAAAGGGATTTTCCCCCATGGTGTCTCTCAGCTGCACTAGCCCGAGGACAGTTAAGATATCTTCAATGCTGTCCTAAGCAAGGGCTGTTCTGGCTCTAAACATCAGTCCTCATTCAGTTTCATTTTCTCTTACTGTATTTTATTTAAATAACAAAGGAGACTACCCCTGCTCTCTCACACAGGACACATGTAGTACCTTTGGTCTGTGGGAACCTCTGAAGACCATTATTATGACACTAATTCCAGCCTGGAGAGTCACTGCACTGACAGGAAAAGGCACCTTACAAGAACATGATGTCAAAATTGTCCAAGTAGCCAAAAGGAGAAAACCAGTCAACCTGTTTTAGAGGGCAGAGAAGCAGCAAATGGCTAGGCTGTGTTTCCCACGTGGACCTACTGAGACTTGTAGACATCACTCTTGGAATATCTGTGAAATCACATAAGTGATGCTATAGAAAGCGAAGCCTTCAGTCTGGCATGAGGTAGGATAGAACCTGGGGGAGCTCGGGGTGGACATTAGGGTATCTGTTTGCTCAGAATGCATGAACAGTGGCTGCACAGTAACTGTCTAATTTCTGGAAGGGCAGCAGGTAAAGAAGTGATTCATAAGTGACTGGCTAAAGCAGGAACAGCATTCATTGAATAGTCCCCAGGATCAGGACCCAGTACACAAGACAAGAACCCTAGAGCAGGACTAGAATCCAGGACCAGAACCTGGGACTCAGAACTAGGATGAAGACTAGAGTTGGGATACAGAGCCCAGTACCTAGCACCCAGGACCCAGGACCAGGAATCAGCACACAGCATCCCACACCTAGGACCAAAATCAGAACATGGGACCAGGATCCAGGACCAGGTTTGAGGACCTAGGACTCAAGACACATGACAAGGATCCAGGAATAGCATGAGGACCCAGATCAAGATCAAGGACCCAATACCTAGGACCAGGACCCAGGCCTAGAACACAAGACGAGGACCAGGTTGCAGCCCTTAGGACACAGCATAGAAGGTGAGAATACAGGGTCCAAGACCAAGGTCCTCATTCATACTTAGGAAGGAGTTAGAGGCCAGCATGAAGCTTTCCTATTTATAGACCCCACAGGAGGCTCTAGCCTAAAGGTATTATTTCATAGCTACATGCTAGGAGGGAACATTGCTTTCTGAAGCCATAAAGGTTGATCTCAGAAATTAAAGCTGATTAGAGTATGTACACCCCCATTTTGCAGATTGCTGATAACCAATTATATTTTCCCCACAACCAGGATATTCTTTAGAAATACAGACAGTAGTGAAAACACGGGGCTCTCAGACTGGGATAAATTCCACTTTGCTGCCTGCCAATAATATTGGGGATATTCCTAAGCTCTTTGTATCTAAGGGCTCTTGTTGTGACATCCAGTCATGACTGAAACATAGCATGGAATGGTTGTTGGAATTAAGAGTCCCATATAGAGATACGGAGGCAGACATAATGTTTAACAACTAATTGTGTGCCAAAACTGTACTGATGACTACATGTCCAGGAATACGAAGGGAAGGTAATGTACAGGGAACATGCCAATCACTGAATTCATTGTGAAATCTGTTGTGAAGAGTGAAAGATGAAATATTAAAAAAAATAAAATTTCAGGCTTTTACTTACTTTTTACTTACTTTTCTCATTCTAATGGCAGATAACAGATCAGACACATGCTAAGCATCTCTTGAAGTTCCTCCACAGGATACACAGCTGAGAATTGTATCACAGAAGGCTGGAAAGTCAGGCTGGTGGTGGTTTGTGAGAGAGAGAGAGAGGAGGGAGAGAGAGAGAGAGAGAGAGAGAGAGAGAGAGAGAGAGAGAGAGAGAGAGAGAAGCAGCAAGGGGAAGTCCAGGGATAAGCAGCAAAGCATGAGAAACGTAGGTTCCAAAGCAGCCACGCTGGGATGTGAAGCCAAGAAAGAGCAGGTATGTAAGCACTTCAGCAAAGACTGAGGGAATTGCTCAGACTTAGTCATTAAGAGGTCACTGACCAGGATCCATTGCATTCAAACATCATAACATGTAAATCTCTTTGATCGGCCCTTTATTAAGCACTTATATATAATCTTAGCAAGTGAGTCCTATACAGTGTGCAGTGCTCTGCATGAAGGTGCAGTGGACTGCTGTCTGAGTCCATTTGGGCTGATCTGACAATAACCAAAAAAAAAAAAAAAAACATAGCCTGGATGGCTTAACTAAAGTACACTTATTTCTTACAATTCTGGTGCCTGGAAATCCTAAACAATCAAAGCCCCAGCAGACGAGTCTGATGTGGGCTGGCTGGATGCCTAAATCAATCAGAGCTGTCTGCCCCATGTGTTCACATGGTGGAAGCAGACAGGGCACTCTCCAGGGGGAGAGGGCTCCTCTCTCTCTCTCTCTCTCTCTCTCTCTCTCTCTCTCTCTCTCTCTCTCTCTCTCTGTGTGTGTGTGTGTGTGTGTTGAGTATGTGTGTAAGAGTACACGTGTATAAGTACACATGAAAGCAAGCAGAAGTTGATGTAGGATGTCTTTCATCATATTTCCTGAAACAGGGTCTCTCACTTGTACCTTGTACCAAAGGCTTATTGATCCAGTTAGTATAACTAGCCAGCTTAGCCCCTGGGGCCTTCCTGCCTCCTAAGCATTGGGATCCTAGGCTAGGCATGCCACCATCCCCTTGTGACATCTTTATGGGTGCTAGAGATCGAGTTAGGGTCCTCAGGCTTGTGTGGCAAGTGCTTTATCCACTGAGCCACCCTCCTGTGTCCCCTGTCTTGCTGCTTTCTCCTCTATAAGAGCAAGAATCAGTTCCTAGGAATGCTACCCTCAAGGCCTTAATATGTCTGAAAGCCACATCCATTCCAATATCATTATTTTAGGAGCGATTGTTCCAGCATGTGGATTTGGGGAGAACACAAGGTGGTTTTTTTTATAATTTTATTTATTCATTTTCAAGCAGAGAGAGAGAGAGAGAGAGAGAGAGAGAGAGAGAGAGAGAGAGCACCATGGCCACCACCTTGTAGGTCTGGCATATGTGGGACCTGGGGAATTGAACCCAGGGCCTTAGGCACTGGAGGCAAGTGCCTTAACCGCTGAGCCATCTCTCCAGCCCGAACACAAGGTTTTTGCACCCTGCATGTGGCATGTAGATTTGAAATTCCCAGACTGAGTGTGGAAGAAGAGCGGTTTTAGCCACCAGGCACCGCAGCCTGAACTGAAAAGCTTTCTTTGTTTTGATATTTGAGTGTTTCTAGACTCTTTTGCCCTGACTGAGTAGAGGTCATCCAAGAAACGCAACCATACATGAAGCACTGGGCACTCATAAGAATTAAGTACTTTTGACAGTTTTCTTTCTGGCCATCAAGGTAAAGTAAAGCGAATTCCTTTCTCTGAGTTCCCCAATAGTCTGGGGAACATAACACTTATTCTGCAAAAAGAAACTGCCTGCACCTCTCTCAAAGGTCAAGACTTCCTGGAAGTGAGAGGATGCTTCTTCTGGAACCTCAATCCCAACACAGCTGTAGGACATCTGGAAACACAGCGTCCTGTGCATGCAATAAACATGCAACATTTTCCATAATGCTACATGTACAGAAGAGTCTTCCCTTATCTGCTGTCTCCCTGCTCATTCGTCTCCTACTCTGCAGAGCTACTACACTTCTCCCCAGGACAGGAACCTCCCTCCAGTGACTCCATGCCTTGGATATTGTAGCCAAGGTGGCCTCCCCCCGCCCGACTTTTCTTTATTTTTTGGCCTGTGTTATATATGTGCATGTATCTATGTGTATCGGTGGGGGGATCAATGTGGGTGTGTGGGTTGTATGTGTGCCCATGCCTGTGGAGACCAGATGTTGATGTTCAATTTCATTCTTAATTTTGCTCCACTTGATTTTTAAGACAGGGTCTCTCACTAAATCTGGAAATCACTTATTTGTCTAGACAGTCGGCTTCCACAGGGATCTCCTGTTTTCACTGCGCTGGAAATGTGATTATAGGCATGTGCTGTCACACACAGCCTTTTGTGTGTGTGCTTTAAATGTATTTATTTTCTTCTTTCTTTCTTTCTTTCTTTCATTTTTTTTTTTTTGCTGACATCATAGTCTTATATCCTCTCTCCTCTGGTCCCCCTGTCCCTGAGTATTCTCCTCAGTAAGGTTATTGGTGGTCACTGTTGGGTAAATAAGGTCTCAGTTTTTAGCAATGGGGGAGGAGCAGCATATTTCTACACACTCTGTGACTGTTAAAATCTTTCGTAATCTTTCGGCGCCCTCTTCCACAATGGTCCTTGAGTCTTGGAAGCTCTGTTAGCAGTATGGTTCAGTGTTGACTTCTCTATAGCCTCTGAATTTCTGATTTGGTGTGTTTTGACCACAGTGGAATTGGTTGTCAGCCTAGTATTGGGAGGCTGTCAGCAAATATGTAGAGTATCTTTGGCACCTCATGTTACTTTATGTAGGTGCTAGAGATACAAGCTTGGACATTTTTCTCACTGAGCCACTTTCCCAGCCCCTGGTCCAGGGGTCAGTTATTATAGCCTTACCCTGGTGCTGGTCCTCTATGGTGAAGGACAAGGTAGAAATCCATGCTGTTCTTCATGATTGAGAGTACTTCATTCATTCCTGTGCTTTCAACACTGGGCACTTTGTCCTGTAGAGTAGAGATGTTGGTTTAGTAACATTTATTTCAGTCAGCAAATATGTAGAGTATCTTTTGTACCTCAATCCTAGGAATATATCTAAGAAAGTATTATCAGTGTCAGATTCCAATGAACTCACTTCTAAACCAACAGACATTCCAACTATCCAGTAAATGAATTAGCAAAGGACTGATCATATAATGTTACGAAGGAAAATATTCAAAGGTGTGATGGATGGAGATGAGGAGGCACAGGTTGGGTGAGAACTCCTTCCTGTACAGTTTGTGGGGGGACCCTTTCAGAAGATGCCTTGTCTATACTGAGATGAGCAGTGAGGAATCAGCAAACAAGAGATAAGCAAGGGCTGGAGAGATGGTTCAGTGGTTAAGGCACTTACCTCCAGTGCCTAAGGACCTGGGTTCAACTCCCCAGTACCCACATAAGGCAGATGCAGAAGGTGGCACATGTGTGTTTGTAGTGGCTGGATGCCATTCTCTCTCTCTCTTTCTCTCTCTCTCTCTCTCTTTCTCTCTATCTCTCTATCTCTCTCTATCTCTATCTCTCTATCTCTCTCTGCTGGAAAATAAATAAATAAAATATTTTTTTAAAAAAGAGATAAGCAAGATTTTCTGGGCTGGGAAGATTGCTCAGTGGGTTAAGTGTTAGCCATACAAATATGATGACTTGGCTCATATCTCCAGCATTCACTTAAGGTGCTGGGTGTGGCAGCCTGCCTCTAATACCGTAATTGGAGTACAGACAGAGGACCCCTGGAGCTTCTTGGTAGCTAGCTTGTCTACTCAATCAGTGAGCTGCACTTTCAATGAAAGATGCTCTCAAAAAAAAGGTGGAGATCATTGAGGATGACAACCCAGATTGACTTGAGGCCTCCACATGAGCACATGTGCACCCACACACATACATACAAACGTACATACATGCGTGTGCATGCACATATATGGGGGGGTCCTGATAGTGGGAAACAGCAAGAACACTGAAGTGGAATTATCTTGAGATATCCCTTAAAGAGCAAGACTGTAGGAGACCTTAGGCTTGAGAGTTTAAGTGGGTTGTGGAAAGAAGATATCGAAGAATTTATAAACAGAAGACGCCTCACCCACCGAGTATCTCTCCACTCAGCAAAATCTAGGTCTTGCTCCAAGGAAATGGGAAGTTATAGAATCATAAACAAGGAAAGGATATGATTTTTCCTTTGAATTTTCCAAAGAACATGCCTGGTATAACGTGCTAGAAGACAGAATGCAGACATACATGGTGATTTCTGAATTGATTTTAAAAGAGTTTGCTGATTTTATAAGCACTTTGATCAAAACTATTCAACACACCACTATGTATGAAATTTCCAGGCGAAGACTCTTCCCCATTGACAGTTCAAGTTCAAGTTCTGGAAAAGCCACTAGTTGACAGAAAGGCAGGTACCACATTGAGCACAGGGCTTCCCAGCAGCAATGGCACAGGAAACAGACAAAATGCTAAATGGGTCTAATGGGATTTTAGTAATAAAATATCATCATTTGTATATTTTCCATGTTACAGCGGGTAGACAGGGCACTTTATAGCTGACCTCTTTCCCCTTCTGTTCTTGTTAGAAATTTGTTCTTAGAGTAAATTTACACCTGTCCCCTGGTGCCACAGTTCAGGTTGGCTTGCCCTTTTCATTATGAGCCATGTTTACCAAAGGTTTACAACTTGGCTGTAAAAGCCATTTGGCACTGAAACTGGAAACTTGGCATGAACAATTTGGCATAAACATTGCCCGGAAGCAGTTTTTTTTTCTATCTAAGTTTGAGAAAAACAGGCTAGGTCATTTTCAAGTTATTTGTGTTATTCATGCATAAATAAAATGAAGCCTGACAGCATCAAACAGTTGCTTGCTTTTGCACTCCTCAAAAATAGATTTGATCCAAGAAAAGTAACATTTGGTAAACAAATACTCCATGGCTGGCTGTTAAAAATTGTTGAAGAAAAATAAAGTGGAGTGGGGTACATTAAATAGAAAGGGAAAATGGAAGTGCTTCAAAAGTCACTTTGTGTCAGAAGGCATGAGTCAGAGAAGGTATTATTAAATAATTATACACATTCTAGAGGCAAATTTAGAGATTTCCATTGACTCCAAATTAAAAGCGTAAATAGACAAAAGACAAGCTTTCAAGTAAAATTGTATTAAGATCTGAGGCATACAACATTCAAAAATACAAGGTAACTAATATATGAAGGTCCCACAAGACAAAAACATATGATTTTTAAATATTTTTTCTAAGATCAATATAGAATATAAAAATATTGTTTCATTTGAGAGGAGAAAAAACTGAGTAACAAAATAAAAGATTGAAATTTCAAAAATAAAAGCTAAGTGAAAATGGTTGGAGCTTCTTCTTATCTGAATTGAATTAAATTTAGAAATGCAATTGCGTGCCCCAAGTTCCAGCTAACTGTGTCTGTTTTCTAACGTGATGGTGTTGATCATCCCTCCAAACAACGTCTTTCTGGCAAATTTAAAAGTCAGCCTTGACGTCAAGTGACTCTTGACAACAGTCCCCATTGAGTTCTGCGAGGTGTGGGCAGAGTGGACTTTCACTGTGGTAATCCTATCTGGGAAGACGAAGGAAATCTTGTTGGGCAAAATAAAACCAAGCCAACTCAAACAGAAAGTAAAAATAAGTCAGAGAGGAAAGAATGTCAAAAGCTGAGGAATGCAGCCAGCCCACCAAGACTGTGTGGGAGAACACACATGCCCCTCATGGAAGGATGTGACCAGCACCAGCAGGGCTTATGCACTGGAACACACATTTTAGGGGAGAAAAATTTTTCTTGGGCTTTTCAAAGTAAGTTTTGAGCTATTGTTAAGGTTGGAGTCAGAGGAAGTTAAATCTGTAGAGCTTCTGTTAGCAAAAAAATATCTATTCTCTTCATAGAATAGACCAAGAAATGGAATTGTATAATTTGATAATAGAAGTATTTCCATGATTAACACCTTGTAGACAAAACGGGGGTCATATGATAAGTGTGGTTCAATGCCACATGTAAATCAGGTGACACACCTCAGACCCTTGACTCTCTAGAACCATCCATATCACTTTCTCCTTCAATAGATACTTCCCAGTGCTGGCTACTTCAGAGAATGTTTATGACTCTGTTTAGGTACCCTCATATCAAGATTGTTCCCATGGCAATGTGATACTTAGGATGTCAACTGATCACATGCTTTGCAGATAATATTTTATACCACAGAGTGTCATCTACATGGCAGAGTCCGATACACATATGGGAGAATCCAGTTGAGACTGCTCTGTAGCCACAAAGAAGGAAAAATGATCTAAGAATCACAGGGGTGTGGGGGGTGGGGGGAGCAGGAGTGAGAGGTTGGAAGCAGGGAAAGAGGTGGGGGTCAGGGAGAGAGGACACAGAGGAAGGGGAAGGGCCTACCAAAACTAAATATATGTATTAACTATTAATAAAGACAAATTTTTAAAGGAAAAAGAACAAAAAGAGAAGAAGAAAAAAGAAAAACCCTAGGGAATATGGTCTGTTTCTCTTAGGCCAGAGAAGAAATGCATACTCAGCAGGTGATAGACTTTGTAGAAAAGACTAGAAGCCCCTTCAGATCCTCTCAGATTTTGCAATTAATTTTAACTATATATTTAGAGGCACAAGGTTAGCCTAAGTTGGTTCATTCTGTGGACTCCTCAAGGACTCGGAATATATGGACTGCTGTATTCACCACTCCTAGCACTGTACCTGCTAAAGCCACAATACACATGGAGGAATGAATGCAAACCTGCTGGTGTGGCGTCCTAGCGCCAAAGCAATGATGCTTTGAGAATTCTAAGCGTTCATATCTCCGGACAAAGAGATGAGTGTGTTTTTGTTTTTTTATTTGTTCATTTGGAAGATTTTTGTTCGTTTTTAAAAGACTGACAGATAAAGCTTGGAGGGTAAAAGAAAATTTGTGACTATAACATAAATGGATTAGCTGTGTCCCAGAGTTCTCTGTTGCAGCATTTCATATATATATATATATATATATATATATATATATATATGAAAATCATGATCATATATAACTGATCACTTCTAGAACACTATGTTTTCCTGCTAGATATTTTAAACCTAAAGGAAAAGAAGTTGCCTATGACCTGTGGATTTGGAGAAGTTAGTGGAGCAGCTGAGGACGAAGTAAATGGTGTCTGAATGGAAGTATAGCCTGTAACCAAAATACATCTTTTTTTTTTCTTTTTTGCACACACAGTTTATCATAGGGCTTAGTCCTTCATACTGAACTCCAGAGTGTTAGGAGTCAAAGAAAACTGGCCTGACCAAGATCCATGTTCCAAAGGCATGCTTGTTTCTTTTCCCCATGGCTCCTTAGTAAGTACACAGCACATCTCAGGAAAGGAAAGAGAAAGCTAACTGCACTGTCAAGTTTGGAACTGACTTGAAAATGAAGTGGGAAGTGTCCTAGAGAAGAAGCTCAGGTTTCAGAATGAGAAAGGCCTGAGTTCATTTCTCCTTCTGTACTTGCAAGGTTTGTATCTTTTGGCAAGTTACATAATCCATCTGAGCCCTCAAAATCTCTTCCATAAAATTAGGCTGTTGATACCAACCAGTGGACAATTCACAAGATGCCTAGAACCCAGGAGAAATTCCTCAGCCCCTCCCCCCCTTATACCACATATCTACTCAGTGAACAAATCTTCCAAGTTTATCCTGATTCTGAGCTTTCTGATCATTTGCTCTTCCAACCACAGCTATCTGTTGCCCCCAGGGTCTCTGTTCCCATATCCTGTTTCTCCCACTCCCTCTCTTGTTTCCCCACAATATCCATGACATCCTAGAGCTCATATTTTATTCCCCGCATACACTCTTCTGTGGCCTGGAAGTACTTGTTAAATAAATGGCTAAGAGGAACCTAGCCACTGCCTGATCTTGACTTCCACACATGGCCTTCTTTCCTCGCTTATTCTCTCTCCCTGACCTCTTCCCCATCTCAAGATCTCTCACTCTCGGGGGCCACTGCTCCCATTCTCCAGCATGGAGGGCTCACCCCATTGCCTGACACTTGGTAAATTTGACTTTGTGGAGGGGAGGGGTTGGGGAAGGTTAGGTAGGGTCTTACTCTAGCCCAGGCTGACCTGGAATTCACTATGTAATCTCAGGCCGTCCTGGAACTCACAGAGATCATACCTCCGTCTCTTGAATACTGGGATTAAAGATGTGTGCCAACACACCCGGCCTTGAATTTGACTTTCAAGGTACAAATTCTACCTCTTTAGATTAGTTGATTTTTTTTTTCAGGCACAAAAATCTTCTCTACCCAATATAACCCTCTAGGATGGTTAATCTTGATTATTGATTTATTTGGATCAATAATCATCTAAGAAACACAGGTATGTTTGTGAGGGAGTCTCTAGATGAGATTAGTTGAGGTAAGAGGATCCACCCTAAGGATGGGTGGCTCCAATCCATGGGCTGGAGTCCTGGACTGAACAAAAGGAAAAGAGGGGTAAGTATCAGTATTCATCCCTCTCTGCTTCCTGACCACATACTGAATGTGACCAGCTACTTCATTCTCTTGCTACTACGTCTTCTATGCTGGAATGGACTGTATCGCTCTGAACTGTAAGCCACAACAAACCATTCCTCCTTTCGGTTGTTACTTGTCAGGTAGTAGTTGTAGAAACAAGAAACTAATACACTTTACTTTCTTTGTGTGTGTGTGTGTGTGTGTGTGTGTGTGTGAGAGAGAGAGAGAGAGAGAGAGAGAGAGAGAGAGAGAGAGAGAGGGAATAGATACTCATGTAACACAGTGGGTGAAGAGGTTAGAGTACAACCTCAAGTTGTTGGTCCTCTTCTTCAACCTTGTTTGAGACAGGGTTTCTTTTATTGGGAGTTGTTCAATGCTGCGAAGGCCAGACTAGCTGTCCTGTGAACTTCAGGATTCTGCTGACTTCACCTCCCATTGTTGTGGGCACTTGGGGATTACAGACTTACATATGTGCTGAGGCTCTACACACTAATATTTACACTTGCTCAGCAAGCACTGTTCACCACTGAACCATCTCCTCAGCCCTTCTATTTGCTTTCTTATTTTTTTCTGTTTGTTCTTTGAAATAGTACTCATCTGAATGTGGGTTTTCCCTCATGTGATGGTATATATTTATCAGGCCCACAGAATCAAAGGGCAGGACCCTGTACAGCTGCTGGGGGAAGAGGCACATGGAGCTATTTGAAAGTTGACCTTCATTGACAAGTTGGATGGCTTTCCTCCATCAATGCTTCCTGGGCACACCCACACAGCTGCACAGATCCACCGGAAGAGACCTGTCTGTCTTTTATGTGATTCCTAATCGGATGAGGTTGATGATAGAATTTAACTGGCACAATGTCCTTGTCTGAATTCTTGTCTGTGGAACAGTGCTGCGGGGCCATAAAGCCACTGGAAAACCATTTGGGCATTGAACTTGTGGTCTCAGATAATGACGTTCTACTATAAATTATAATAGCATGCTAGTTTTGACAGAGGAAAGAGGGTTAGAAGTAAACAAAGAGCTGTTGAGTTCATCAGTGGCTGCAACGCAGGGCTTGGGAGGTTGTGAAGCGAGCAAGGCACAGAAAGGTGCACCCGTGATTTGTGAATGGCTTTAGCAAAAGATCTGCTAGGTTGTATTTTTACAGCTTTATAAATTACTTTATCCCTTTCATATAAAAGCATTAATGATGTGAAGAAGTCAGTTGCATTTTATTGCATTTTAGGAGAAAATTATATATTACAATTGAATTTGCAAAATTGGGTATTTTCAAAGGTCATGGGATGTATGTCTCACAGATGTAAAGGAGCGTTATGAAACTGATGTTTTATTAGCTGTCTGAAGAATGACTTTTGGTCTGTTATCTATTTTTTATTTAATCCCCAGACTTCATATGCAGTCTGCCTCACTTCCCCTTACTGCGTAAGTAGCCTTTGAACAGAAGTAGCAGCAATGAACATTAGAGCAAGTACAAGCTTAGCCTCAAAATGTAACCTCAGCATCAGGAGGGCAGGAAGCAGGAATGACCCTCATCAGGTAACTCACTTCCAACATTACAAAGTACAGCAAGAAAAGGATGTATGCTATGAGCTGGTACCAATTTCGGAGGGGGCAATCTGTTGAATATAGAACACCTTGACCCTTGTTCCCTGCCAACGCTATCGAGTCTGAGTGTCTACTTTGTACTTTCACCTAATGAGACAGATCGTGTTTATTACACACTCAACTTCCCAATAGTGCATAGGGTATAATTTTCCTTTAACAGACCAGGAAACTTCAACTCAGCCTAAGATAACAGCAAGTGAGTGGTTATGACAAGATTCAATACAGTGCTATAATTATCTAGAAAAATGATAACTATAAGTCTGGTGAGGTGCCTTCATTGGTAAAATGCTTACCTTGCAAGCAGGAGGGCTTGAGTTCAATATCCAGAACTTAGGATAAAACTAGGATATAGTGAGAAAGCAAGAGAGGTGGAGACAGGTGTTTTCCTGACGTTTTCTGGCAGCTGGTCTAGCCTACTTGGTGAGCACCAGGTCAATAAGATGCTTTGCCAAAGAAAATGTGGATGGCACCTGAGAAACAATACTGGGGTTATCCCCTGGCCTACACACACACACACACACACACACACACACACACACACACACACACACACACACACACACACAATGATTATTGTGTTGGTTGAGAAGATAATGAACACTTGCTGAGCACTTTCTGTATAAATAAACATGACAGATCAAGTGGAAAAACAAACAGCCCTCCACAGTAGACACATTTATCGTCTCTCTTTTGTAGAATCATTGAGGACAGATAGCACACTTAAAATGTAGTGTGTCTGACTAGAGTCCACTTTTCACACAACTCTTGGTAGCAGCCATCTCCAGAATCACAGCAGTGCCTATCCACCCACAGCTGACCCTGTCCTCTGGGGTACTTGAAAACACCATGTGCCTGGGACCCTGAGTAAGGTTAATTATGAAAAAAAGTTCAACATCAGACTCTCCCCAAGCTATGTCTTATAATTCATTCCTGCATTTCCATCAACCTGCGTTTTTAAAAAAAATATTTTATTGATTGATTGATGAGAAAGAGAGAGGGGAGACAGATAGAGAATGGACATGCTAGGGCTCTACCAACTGCAAACTCCAGCCACTGCAAACCATCTCTAGACTTGGTCACCACCTTGTGTGTCTGTGTTTATGTGGGTACTGGGGAATCAAACCTGGGTCCTTAGGCTTTGCATTTGAGTATCTTAACTGCTGAGCCATCTCTCCAGCCCCTGCTTCTCTATTTTTGTTTGTTTTGTTTTGTTTTGTTTTTTTGTTTCCCTGTTCCTTTTTTTTTAATAAGCCAGGGTCTCATGTTGCCCATTCAGACCTCAAACTTACTATTTAGCTATACAGATAAGGATGACCTTGAACTCCTGATCATCCTATCCTACCTAATTCCCAAGTGCTGGAATTACTGGTGTATGCTCCCAAAACTGTCCCTTTTTTATATATAAACTTTTGATTTCGTTTCAAGGAGGCAGGGAAAGAGGGAGAATGGGAATGCCAAGGCCTCCTGCAACTGCAAATGAACTCCAGATGCATGTGCCACTTTGTGCATCTGGTTCTATGTGGGTACTAGGAAATAAAACCCAAGCTGCCAGGCTTTGCGAACAATTACTTTAATTACTGGTCCATTTGTCCAGCCCACAACTAGATGTTCCTTTTAAGTACTGATGCCAATCCCTTGTTATAAATACCAAGATGCCACTCAGCCTCCAGAGCTCCAGCTACACTGTCAATTTGAAGTGTCCTTCCAGCCTCCTTGGGATTGGAGATCATTCTTTGGCAGGAAAAGCCTTTTGATGATGATACTACTGAATTGTCATTTTCTCTAGTAGACCCTGATTTTCTTTGGTGCTCCCAGCTTAGTGCACAGGGGCAGGAAAGACAAGTCTTGATCCAAGCTTATCCCTTGTGTACATATATATACATAATATATATATGTTTTATATATATATATATAAAATGAACAGGGAGTGGGGTCAAGGGGGTGGGGATTCGAGGAGGCGGGGCTCCAGGGAACATGTCCCGAGGGGGCAGGGCATGTGGGAGGCACCTGGGGCAGGACTTTCTTGAATAATCTGCATAATCACCGGTGGGCAGGTCGAGGGGCGCAGCTGGAGAAAATTTTGGCCAAGTGTGAGTGCCCTTGGTGGGCGTAGTCTGGGGCCGGACTTCCATGAATAATCTGCATAATGAACAGGGAGCGTGTCCCGAGGGGAGATATATATATATATATATATATATATATATATATATATGTGTGTGTGTGTGTGTGTGTGTGTGTGTGTGTGTGTGTGTGTCCCCACCTTCCAAATATTCTCTGGATCCCTAGTTCTCTAAGACTTCCCTTCTTTCACTAAAACTCCTCAGAAAGCCCTGTTCTTCTCATGGTGCACATAGCTCATTATCTTGGCCTTCTACAGTTACTCAACTGTAACTCTGTTGGCTGGAAAAGTAATTGTTTCCCATTTCCTCCTTATGGTATTCAGCAGGACTTTTAGTGCTTGAGTGTACTCAGTACGAGCTGTCCAAGCAAGTATGAAATGAAGTATGGGAAAAGCATGTCCATTCTAGGATGAAGTGATCACCACTTTCCTACCCCAAGAAGGGAGGATGTTTGTAAAGCATTTCAACATGAGTTAACCAAAGTTTAATGCATTATAAGTATAGTTTTTCTAGATAAATCTAACTGGGTTTTAATCTGAAACCTAAAGAGAGGCAACCTCTGTTCATGGAATGAATATATATATTCATGTATAATATACATATATTCATATTATATATGTATATACATATTTATATACATAAATTTTTAAATATACCTTCAACTTCTTTGGTTCTCTATTTTAAACCTTCCCTTCACTCCAGCAACTCCCCCCCCCCCCGCAGCAGCTTGATATACTACCAAGCAGCCTGTATTCTTTGAAGTCACATGAAAGAAGGCAGTATTTTATTTATTTGGAAATCTACAGACTATAAAAGAATGCCATAATTTTGATGGCTAGCAAGATACTGGTCACATTTATAATTCATGATTACTATCTTTTTGCAGGTATTTTTGTCTCCACTTAGAATAGCCTTCTGATAAATCCTAAAATCTTCTTTATGGGCCAACCACATTGAAAACTAATAGAGATAATTTGAAGCCGATAGAAAGAAAATATTTTTGGGGTGTGTGTGTGTGTGTGTGTGTGTGTGTGTGTGTGTGTGTGTGTAGTGTGGGGAAAGCACTTCCATTCTAGGATGAAGTGATCACCACTTTCCTTACTCCAAGAAAGGAGGATGTTTGTAAAACATTTCAGCATGAGTTAAACAAAGTTTAATGCATGCTAAGTATAGTTTCCTAGATAAATTTAACTAGGTGAGTGTCACTTTTTAATCTTAGAAGAATATATGCTTGGTTTTTTAAGGTAAGGTCTCACTCTAGCCCAGGCTGACCTGGAATTCACAACGTCATCTCAGGATAGCCTTGAACTCACAATGATCCTCCCACCTTAATTTTTCTTATGTAGTTAATAGTCTTTGATTGTGAAATGAATTTTACATATTACCTACACACATCTCTTTTTTTTTTTCTTGAGGAATAGCTCACATTGACCCAGGATTACCTGGAACTCCCTCTGTAGTCCAGCCTGGCCTCACACTCATGATGATTCTCCTACTGCAGCCTCCCTAGTGCTGGGGTAACAGCTGGGAGCTATACGTGGTTATATCTTTTTTTTTCTATTTCCTTAAACACAGACTTATCCAAAAGCACAAAGTGATCAGTGCTAAAGCATGACAAATTGTCTCTGTTGAATGAAAAATCCTGGAAAAATGCTATTAAATGATTATAAATATAGATACACAAAGAGGAATTCCATGGCATGATATACTTTGAACTATCTCTAGTTTTCTGTACAATTGTCTTTTTCTTTCCCAAACTGGCAAATCTCAGATTGCTATGGGTCTTGGAAGGGAATACCATTTTTGACTATGTATTGTTCTATGCACTTGGGATAAATTCTTTAATTTGAATGCCATAGAATCTCTCAGAGGTAACTGATTTCTACTAGTAATACAAAACCAAAATGGCACTGTTACTATATAATTTCACTCTTTTTAATCACAAAGCTCCATGTTCCAAGGAATAAAATGGCCACTTACTTTCTTTTGATCAAAGAAAAAGATCTTCAGAGGGAAGAGATCTGAAAAACCATTAAGGCATTTAATTTTAACTGTATTGGATATATTAATATACTGCTAAAGTTTTACTAAATGTCAAAGAAGTCACATGTTACCAAAATACTAAACATTCCAATCACATTTCCCTTCTTCCACAGCACTATTCAAAGTTATTCTCATACTTGGGCTTCTTTTGACAAAGTATGTACACTATATTCTTGGGATTGAAACAAGAAGAAACGTCTCAGATTTTCAATTCAGGGAGCATGAATAAGGTGCCTAGCACACAAGAGTTCCTCAAGATTAATTTCTCCCGAGAACTCTGAGAGCATGTCAGCAAGGGTTTATGTCCATGTGAGCATCACTCTGTTTTCTCTTTTAAAAGTTAGTGTCAGTGAGAACAAGACATCTCATCTGGAAAGGCTGCAGTTGCTCTTGGATGGTAGCTGGCAGAAATGCTGCCCGACTTGGTGGTGTTTTGAGCCTTTTTTATAGCAAACACTTGCCAAGTAGTAGGTAGGTGACTCTAACAGTGAAATATGCCTTGGTACATTTTGCCACCAAACTATAAAACTACTTACTGGGCAATGAGACCTCAGAAAGCTACTCAAGTGATTCTAGTCCACTGTGAGTGTTTTTAGCAGTATGAGCAACTCGGTCACAGAGGAGACCTCCCAGACATCATTAGCATACTGGCTCAGAGGCATCTCCTCCAGCATAGAGTCTTTAAACATAGGCTTTCTTCACATCATACAATGCTTCGCCAGCCTGAAAACATAGAAAAAGTGTTAAAATACTAGAGGGAAACTTTCAGAACTATAGGGAATCTGCAAAATCAAAGTCAATTCTACAAGTCATATATTAACTATTGATCAAAGTACAAAAATAGGACATAACAGATATTTTAAATGTCTTGGTTTTCAGGGGTTCTTTTGTTTTTTGAGGTAGCATCAGTTTTTTTTAACATGGAGATAAAGATGAAAGTGGTTATTGATTGTATGAAGATAACTCTGCTGATATTTTCAACAACTGAAAATAGGTGACCTTCACATAGAACCTTTAGATAGAACAGAGATGAAAAATGTAAACTCCCTTAAGATTTCCCCCTCAAAAGTAATAACTATTCATTATTTCTTGATTGTTTTTCCAGAAAAATAAATGTATATGTTATCGGATATCAGCTTATTTGCAGTTACACAATACATAGTGTTTTCAGCCTAGCAATACTAGCTTATAACACCCATCCTTCCATAGTCTAATGAAACCCTGGCCATCACACAGCCCATCGAAGAACCATTAACTATGTGCCTTATGGCATGTCAGGCACATTCTTGCCTTGGTTCACATTACCTACTGTTTACATTTAATGGAGCCAATTTGTCTTACTTTACCACTGGTCATTTTGTGCTTTTCATTCATGAAGCTCTCCAGAATGTATCTCTCGCATGTTGAAATTAGACAGGAAAGATAAAACCTAGAAGCAAATATTAAAAAGAAACAAAACACGAGATAAATAATAGTATAATATACACATCTCATATGATAGCCATTAAAGTGAATTAGCATGGAGTTTCTATTGATATTATCATTAATACGATATTATCATATTATCACTGAGACCACCTCCAGGGCAGTGTGAATGAATTCAGAGGTGTTTTTTGCTTGTTTCTTCAGCAGCTCTGTTCCTTCTTCCCGCCCTTGAAGTTCTCCACACTGCAGCTGTCTGGCTCTGTGTTCCCAGCTCCTGTGTGGCATAAACTCAGGGCATTCCAGGCACCCTGCTGAGTCCTAACTGCCACCCCTTGGATTTTGCAGTCCTTTGTGACTTCTCAAGCATGTGGCCCATCTGGATGTCACATTCTGGAAACTGAAAGGTCTTCCCATTTCTCTGGCTATGTTTCACTGAGCTCCACACCCAGATATTTATAATTCATCTGCTTGCTGACCCCTTATTTATGAAATTTATGTCAGAGCCTGAAAGTGGAGGTCATTTGCATATTCTATGCCAAAAAAAGCTCTTCTGGATATTAAACTACAAAAAACCAGTGCTGAGTACATTGGATTGAGAATAATTTAACACAAAAAGGAAGTCTTAAGGATATGTCGTTACTGCATCTAAATTCAAATTACATTAAACACATGGCACATTTTCATTTGGTATTTAAGTCTTCACATAGAGGAAATACTTTGTATTCATAACACTATTTCTGTCTGATATGTGACATTAAGAATCCAAACAATTATAATTCTACCATAAACAGGGACGAAGAATTTAGACCATTTATAATTTTGGGACTTGAAAAGTTTTGTGTGTGTGTGTGTTTGCTCAGACAAACATAAACTTATTTCTAAGTTAACCTTTATTTAAATGTATAATAAATTACACATATAGAATGAATTCTACATAATTCCATTTGGTTTGCTCCATACATCAAGAAGGACCCAAGCTCTGATTTGTCCTGGCTGCACCAGATGAGCTAACTTGTTACCTGGTGGGACAGTAAATTCCTGATGTGCTTCTGCGGATCCTTTTGGCTGTCACCACTCTCAAGATTAATGACTTCATATTTTATTGTGCCTAAAATGTTGTGTACACAGCATGGTCCAATCTCTGGATAGGATCCAGTCGCCCTGCTCCACTTCCCTCCTTCACAAGGAACAGGAACAATAGCAAGGAAACCAAGGCAAAGGGTGAGATAAGAACTTACTTGATGTACCACACAGAAGCTTTGACCAGAGGAGAACAAAGCCATACTGAGTAAATGTCCTTTCTTTGCCTATTAACACCTGCAAGACCAAGTGTGGGCAATGAGACTGCGTGAAGGCACCAAGGAAAACAAGGAAAGAGAGTTCTAAGTGTGTGTAGGAACTGAACACACTGACCAGAAGACGGGTCTGGGCTTGCAGCCAAAGCTCTGAGCCAAAATTCAAAGAATGTACTTCTGGGATAGCTTCTTTCCATATGGCCCTCAGGAACCTACACCAGATGACTGTGTTTGCTGTTTTGGGTCTTGGCCAATTCTCTCAGCTTCTCTTCTTCTAATTTAGATAATACTAAATGATCCTACAATGATAGTGCTCACTGCAAACCCTGAATAAAATGCAGAGCACTGTGGTGTCAGAGCCAGGGTCCCTACACACTGAGACCTTGCTCAATTCCAAGACTCCCATCAGAAAATAACACGATTAAGATGAGCACCAGGTTCCCATGATCTTTAAAAACAAGGTCTCGCCAAGTTGTGATATGTGAGTCTCCTCTATTTTTTGTAAAGCAAGGAGAAACTATCTTCTTTAGCTATAAAGGAGACTATGAATAAGAAACAAGTATGAGCATTCAAGAGTAGCCTATCCATTTTTCCAGATAGAATTGTACAGCCTATGACCCACAGTGAAGGAACATAAGTCTTCAGTGGGTGGGGAAAGAAAACAGGAAATACTTTTACCTGAGACATTAGAACCACAGAAGGAGAGCTAACTTGTTACCTATTGGAACAGTAAATTCCTCACGTGCTTCTTTCCACTTGATGGAGAACACATGCCTAACATTGTGTGGCAGAGAATTCCAAGATGTACTCGATCCAGTAATGTCGCTGAGCTCCTGGATCACACTGTTCTTAAGGAGAGCCAACTACTGCTGCCACCACTGTCCAGATGTTTCCCTTTTGATCTAATCTAGACTGAGATGCATTCCATCCCTGGAGCTCTAAGAGCTCCCATTAGCACCCTGAGAAGTTTTTTGAAGCAGCGTGTTGTGGAAATCACATAAAAACAAAAACTGCAGGCTATTTTCACAAAGGGGTCAATATCAATCACACAAACTGCCTCTTATCCATTTATCACTCCTTAAATTCATATACACAGAAAATTAGTACCCTATTTTTGAAATAGCTTTGAGTTCTCATAGGGGTCTTCCAATTAAATCATTATGCAGTTTAATTAAAATACCAGAAACACATTGATTTGTCAAGAAGTCAATGTGCATTTTAAAGCATTAATTTCTTAATTAGACTGAAACTCTGAAAGCAAAAATACATTACATCTATAGGATGGAACTCTTGTATTCTTGCCTATCAGTCACAGGTACCCTCCAGCCACATGTACACCATGACTTCTGGACTATTAGGTGTCTAGCTTGAGTAGTGCTTCAATCTCATAAACATGGGAATTTGTTGCATAGGAAAGGTAATTATCCCACCTACTTAATGTGAAGGTTTGTGTAGAGAAACACCAGAAGACAAAATTGATTTAGAGGTCACTAGAAACATTTCCTGGGTGGGAATGGGCTGTGAACAAAGATGGGCTTCTCTTATATGGCAGCCAGCAACTGGAAAAGGTGTTGTAGACAGTTCCACATTGCAGGAATGAACATCCAACCAAACACCGTTTATAGGAAGAAGGGATTTATATCAGACTTAAGATCCAGTGGATGTTCCATTAATGGCAGAAGAATATGGTACCCTTCCACTGATCCAAGCGGAAAGAAACCACCACCAGCCAGCAAACACCAAAACCCAGCAAGCAGGACCCCCAGAGCTCAGCCTGCTCTCCCAACCTTTGGGCTGGAATTCAGATCTGCACCCAGCAACATGCCCCGTCTAGGAGGCTGCTGGAGACTTAAGCAGAAAATTTAACCTTGATTAAAACAAAAAATTCTTGAAACTATGGGGGACATACATTCAAACATGTTTTATGACCAGCATTTCAAAGGAATAAATTTAGTAGCATTTTGATTAGCAAATCTTATGCTTTCTCTACTCCGCAGAAGAAATGAGTTTGTTGTAGAAATATCTGGTAAAAAACAGACAAAGCCTTTGCAGCAAGAGGAAAGGGGAGTTTAATTTGCACCCGGGCCCGGGGGGGGGGGGGCAAGCGTAAATGAAGCATTGACCATGAACCCCAGTTACAAAGATATTTTATAGTCTGTACAGAGTAGGGTATGTGACATTATGCAAATTACCATTACCTAGTAGTTCACATATTTACAATAGGTCTCAGGAAATTCAGATATTCTCCCCAGGTATTCTCCGGCCTTGTCTCTCCTAATTTCCTTATCACAGTTAAAGCAATTACTTCTTTTGTCTCACTGAACTTCAAAGCTCTGGTAGTTTCTCATAGCCATCTGTGGCCTGAAGAATGTAACAATGAATATAGGGGTGGGGGGCAGTGAGCTCACATTCATTTTGCTACAATAAGTTATGGCTAGACATGGTTGCACCTGTAATTCTAGCACTCAGGAGGATGAGGCAGGAGGATCACTATGAGTATAAGACCAGCCAGAGTTACAAACTGAGTTCCATATCAGCCTTGATTTAGAGTGTGGGTTTCTGCCTCAAAAAAAAATGCTCGAGTTATGGATTTGCCCATTTATGCCTATAGATAAGATAACCACATCTATTTAGAAAGTCCCTGCTTTGCATATATGCAAAGCAGGAAGGCTAGCAAAGTTACTACAAATTTTATTTGCATATTCTATGTGTAGCTCCATTCTGGAAGCCTAATAATAGCAGAGTTTCAGAAGCTTACATGTATTCTTGGAATGACCCAATTCACTCAATCACTCCCCAGATACAATGAGAGGCTACTGAAGAGCCTGGGGCGGCTGTAGATTTAGTCTTTGTCTTTCTTTCAGGGTATCTTTGTTCCAATAACAATAGGTGACATCCCACATAATACAGTGCCATTTGTACAACAGCCTGCTGAAACTTCCTGTTTAGAATGAGGCAGAAGGATTTCTGAAAAGCCTGGATAGGTTAGTGAGAAAGAGAGCCAAACATTGCTGGGATTTCCAGGATTCTCTCTTGTTGAAGATGAAAAACCAAAGGTGACTACAGTATTCCAGCGGGGAAACCAAAATCATTAGGACCAAGTTCACACGTGTGTGAATTAACTAAACTACTTAGAATATAGGCATATATTCTAAGACTAGTGTAGCTAAGTGACTTACGAAATTTCTGCTTATTTTTCTCAAGACTGAAAGCTGAGAATGAAAATGGACCTTTCATACCTTGTTGTTGACAATTAATGCATTTTGTTCATACGCCTTCTCTTGTCCCCTTCCCTGTTCACTTGAACTCCTTCCCAGGCAGTCTCTCTTTTACTCTGTTGTCATTTTTACTTTTTCATTTTTGCCTTCCTCCACATCCATAATAAAATGTGGATGGACACAGTATTATACAAGGCCTATGCCGGTAATGACAGTCTTTGTGAGGTCATACATGCAACCACCACTTCATGTGCTCTTGTTCTTAGATTAGTTCTGCTCTTTCCTACATTCTCTTCCAGGATGTTCCCGGAGGCCCATACAGTGTGACGTCTCATTTAGTGCTGAGCACTCAACAGTTACTTATTCTCAGCACTTTCATGAGCTTTGACTCTCCCCAGTACTCACAGCCATCTGCAAAAAGAAGTAAGAGGTTTCTCTAACCAAAAATAAGAACTAATCTATGCTCTTAAATGCTGTGTTCTCTCTCTCTCTCTCTCTCTCTCTCTCTCTCTCTCTCTCTCTCTCTCTCTCTCTCTCTCTCTCTCTCTCAACTGTTATGAGGAACTGTTCTGTTCTCATCACAAGTCCAGAAGCCATGGAGCCAAATAACCATGGGCTGAAACTTCTGAAACCATAAGACAAAATGAATCTTCCCCTCTTTAATTTTCTCAAGTATTTTGTCATAGAAAGTTAATGTAGTTGCCTTTATTCTCTTTTAAATCTTGGCTTTTAGGTAACCTAAAATGTATGAGAATTTCCAAGAAAGCTTCTGAACATAATTTCAAGTGGACCTAAATACTTGTAAGTGGTATGTATCCTGTGTGGCTTTGAGGTGGCCTTGGTTTTATATGGAAAGCAGAAAACAGTTGTGGTTTGTTGATGTGATATAAAAAAGTGAAAAATATTGTGAATCCTTTTGATTTGAGGAAAGAGTATTGTTAGAATGAGAGCCCAAGAGCACAATACAGCTATAAAATACGCCCCAAAACTTTCTAATATGCTAATAGTTTACATTTATTGAGTGATTAACATATGATAGATGCTATCAGTATCATTTAGCATTCTCACATCAATCCTAAAATAGAGAACTCAATATTTTTTCTGTAACAAATAAGGAAACAGCGACCACCAAGAGATTGAAAAGCTTACCCAAAATTATTTAGCATGGAATAGAAAATTAATCATAAAACTCAGAGACACTGGCATTTCCATACATTCATGCCAAGCTCTATGGATGACCAAGAAGCATATTTCTTCTAAATTGGGATTTTATAGACTGTGATTTGAAAGATAGAATCAAATCACATAGCTTTCAAGGATTGAGTGAGGCCTCTGTGTGTGTATCATGCAGGTTTCATGAAAATTTAAAAATCTATGCCAATTAGACAAGCATCAAGACTTTCGAAGGAATCCAGGTACCACTCCTCAGATATGGATGTAACTTACCTTTTGGTAACTCAGTATCTTGCCTATAAAATGCTCATAATGCCTAGAGTGCCTGGAGATATTTAAAGCCATCATATACAAAATACTCAATGCATTACCTGAGAGACAAGAAATGCTTTGTACTGGTTGGATTTCTGTACCTTCAAACATCTACGTCCCACCAGCGTTGCTGTTGGATCAGCCCTGTCCATCACTTTGCCTAAATCTACTGGTTTAATAACCTCCAACTGCAAACAGAAAATCACTGCATTCTGTAGGGTTGGTCAATTTCTGTGCTTTAAGAACTCCTTACATAGTTCATCTGAAGCTGCCAGTAGTGTGATGAGGACATTTACACAACAGAAAATGGTCAACAGTAGAAACTGGGGACTTTATTTTTTCTTTTATTTTTTTTACCCGGCATTCTACTACTTCTGTAATTTTTAATCTAGAGCCTCTTCCACCAAACCATCAATCTGTTTTTATGTCTATTATTTATTAAGTGAACACAATTCTTGACCTTGGTGATAGACCAGCTCATAAAATACACTTGGATTTATCAGGTTTAAATTCAGTGAAGGGTGCTATGAACTCCACCTCCTGACTCCCACACACATAGTCATGTGTGAATGCTAGGTCTCTAGCACATAGATATATTTTGAAGTTTCTGGAACATGTAATAGATGGGGTCTAGCTAGTGGAAATAAGTCACCAGGGCCACACCCCTGTTTCTGGCCAGCTTTCGCCTTCCTGGACGGGCTCCAGTTCCTGTCACAAGCGGCAGAGGCGTCCACCATGCCTTCCCCAGTGTGATGCTGAAATCATTTTGTAACCATGGAGCAAAACAAACCTTTCAAGCCTATTTTGATGAGATATTTGGTCACAGTGACACAAAAATAACCAATAGAGCATCATACCATAAATAAGTACTAAGGAAGCTGGAGTCACTTGGTGGTGGAGGCAAACCTCACATTGTAATCAATCCCTCACTGGGAAAGCTGCAACCTTTCCTTCATCCTCTCTTCTTTTTGTGTTTTAGGACATACGTGACCATAAAGTCAAGTAGACATTTTTCTGCCAAAATGTGTTTTACGATGAATCCATGCAGGGAATTTAGAGGGAAATATGCAAATGAGTAGCCAAACTGGACACTGAGATGCAGAACACCTTCATGATCACTGTGAATTTCTCCTTGGTGCTGTGGTCCCACACAAAAGAATGTGTTCTGAATATTCGATCCCCAGCTGATGGCAGTTTGGGTATTAGAACCTCTATGGAGCTGTGTTGTTGGGGACGGACTATGGGGGTTAGAGCCAGTTTCCCCTTGCCAGTGTTTGGCACACCTTCCTGCTGCTGTTTGCAGTGCTGTGGCAGAGGTGATGTCCACCCTCTGCTCATGTCATTGTTTTCCCTGCCATCATGGAGTCTCCTCTCAAGCCCATAAGCCAAAATAAACCCATTCTTACCATCGGCCACTTTTGGTTGGGTTCTTTGTCGCAGCAACGCGAAGATTGCCTACAACAGATGGGTAGGAAGGTGCCCCACACTGTAGCTCATCAGCCTGCTGAATTTCAGAAGCTAGGACTGTATCAGGCAGATTTGTGGCTGGCAAAGTCTCCTATCCTAGAACCCATTGCTAAGAGAAGCCTGAGCCCACATAGCATTCACAATGTGCATCTGTGTCAAAAACAGGTGGCAAGGTGCCCCCCACCCCCTCCATGCCACAAAGTGTGAGTCTGATCAGGGACAGATGGCCTTGATGGAGGTAGGTGCCACTGACAGACTTCAAATTGCAATTAGAGGTGAAGAGGAAATGAAGCAATGCAGCTCAACAGAGAGAAGGGAGGGAACACTGGGTCTCATGGAAATTCCCTTAGAAGATGGCTATTGCCATGACAAGGAGCCAACCTCAGGAATAGTTGGGGGCAGGTAAGGAAGCAAGGAGACTGGCATGGGACACAGAAAGGTTTGAGACAGGAACGGATGTAGACTAGACAAGAGCAACAAGCCTACACAAGGAGGATCAGGGCACAGCTGCATGATGAGATTGGTAGGAATGCCAGCCCTGACTGGATCTGGTAAGCCACACCTTTGTGTTGTCTGAGCCCTCCACTGTGACTGGACGACGGGGAAGGTGACTGCCCTAACCTGCCCCTTGTCTGGCCATTGCCCTCACTTAGTAAAACCTTTACAGTGATTTTAGTCATAGCCTTAGTATTCTTAATTAAGGACCTCTTCTCCAAGGAAAGAGTGTTCATGCAACCAAGTAAATGAAAAACTGAATCAAATCAGTGAACACTTAGCTGATCTTAGATAAGACAGATGTGGATGTCTGTTACAATAGGAATTCTAATAAAATGATTTGAATATGAAGTAATGCCATGCTAATATCAGTTTTCTAACTTGCTGGGTAAAGAGTGAGTCAGTAGAGGATACTTGTTTCACAGCTATACTTGGGAAGGCACATGGGTGGAAGTCCAGCTCTATGCAGGAAGTCGTGACAGGCTTCTATTTCCTTCTATGTTCTAATAGTATAATCATTGTTGTAGCCAGCTTTCTTGTTGCTGCACAGAAAGAACCCAGCCAAGAACTCCTTGTGGAGGAATGGGCTTATTTTGGCTTACAGACTTGAGGGGAAGCTCCAAAATGGCAGGGAAAATGATGGCATGAGCAGAGGGTCAACATCACCTCCTGGTCAACATCAGGTGGACAACAGCAGCAGGAGAGTGTGCCAAAGACTGGCAAGGGGAAGCTGGCTATAACCCCCATATGCCCACCTTCAAAAACACACCTCCAACAAGGTTCCAACACCTAAACTGCCATCAGCTGGGGACCAAGCATTCCGAACACATTCATTTGTGGGGGACACCTGGATGAAAGTATGAAAATCACCCAGCTTCACAATCCTGTATGACTTTCACAATAACACACAAGCAAGGTGACATTGAACAAGTGATGTTACCTTGACTTTCTTGATGTGATACATGAATTCTAAAAATCATACATCATGAGGATTTTATGAGTTAACGTGGCATCCTTAGTGCACTGTCTGGCCGTAGTGTTTAATAATTCCTGGTTATTAACATACAAAGGGGGGATGGAACCAGGCTGACTCCCAGGCTATCCATAACCCCCTACCCCATGGACTGATCCAGACTACCCACGGAGAAGGATATCCAGCTGATTGGGGACAGGGAGGAGGGATATTGGGGAAATGGGGATATCAACTCATTATTTGCTCATTCAATGTATCTAATTATGGATAATAAAGAAAAATGCTGGTTACTATATTTATTAATTGTCACCCCTCTACCTCTTCTTTGTGACACTCTCTTATACACAGAAGTCAACAGTTTAAAAAAACTCCACTCTTATTTATTCTAATCTTTCCCCCTTCAGGAATTGATTTGCCTAACACTCCAGTACAGGTGGTTAAAGGACTTTTTTTCTAAATACTGACTAAAAAAAAAAAAAAGAAAAAATGAAAAAAGCTTTATGTCAGTATCACTTCTTCTTGCACAGTCCTCTGTAGAGGGAACAAAAGGTCTCAGGCAGCTCTGTCTACTCAAGGTCAGGGTTTTCTTAATGTCAAGCTAGCCAGCTTTAATGGCTGATTGCTCAATCACTCTTTGTTATTATTGCCAGTCTCTGGGGAAAAAAACTTGAGGTTTCTGTATATAATTTTCCAAGTATGATGATGAGAAGAATGAGCAGGACATTGTCTTCTGACAGAGGTGGCCTGGTGAGAACACCCCACCTCTGCATCTGTGTGGGTCTCTTTGGCTCGGTCCCCACATGTCCCTCCTTCTTCTATAAGACTTCTCATCCCTGTCCAGCTGGCTTCATTTCTTCATGCATCTCAGCCCATTTCTTCCAGGGTTTGGAACCAGAAAGCCCTTGTTTGCTAGCATTTGAATCTTTGCCTCGAATATTTGTGTTTACTTTGATGGATAAAAGTTAGACTTGGGCTGGAGAGATGGCTCAGCGGTTAAGGCACTTGCCTCCAGTACCTAAGGCCCCTGGTTCAATTCCCCAGTGCCCACATAGGCCAGACCCACAAGGTGGTGGCCTTGGTGCTCTCTCTCTCTCTCTCTCTCTCTCTCTCTCTATCTCTGCTTGAAAATGAATAAATATTTTTTTTAAAAATAGTTAGACTTTAGAGTAATGTGTAAGGCTCACTTCTGGGCATGGCATGCTATGTTACTCATGAACTCTCACCAGTTATGGTTTCTTACTCAAGATGAAGCCGTTTTACCTTCCATCATGGATGGGGGAGGGGCTTATAAGACCCCCCCCACTCCTTCCATAGAAGCTATTGGCAGTTAATGGTTGCTTGTGGAGGGGAGTTCATGTTCTTCAGTGGTATAGCTACTAGTAAGTCGCCAATGCTTCAGTAAATAACTCTCCACCCCTGCTCATGTAAGTCACCATAATTAAACACAGTTGGTCTCACTCACACATACAAAACTTACACTTTACTAATGACCGCTTCTTTTCTTTTTCTAAATGACATGTGCCCTCTAGGCAGGAAGCCTGGGGACTGGAAGCACCCTGTTAGATGAAATCTCTGAGCAGGCTCTGCTCCCTGCTTGGGAGAGGGTTTAGGCATGGAAACAGACTCCTACCGAGATGTGCAGGAAGGAGCCTCTTTGCTGAGAGGTGACCAAATCCTGACTCTCTCCCTCCCAGATCTCCAAGGCTGCTGCATCACTGCCTCAAGTGAGGTAGCATAGCTGTAATCTGTGCTGCGTCTCTCTTACGTCCTTCTCAGAACTCTGTCCTTGACTTGAGAGAGAACTCAGCCTGGAACAGACTTGGGAGGAAAAGTGGACAGAATGAAATGATCTGATGTTCTTATTTTTGTTAATCTTTCATGGGGTGTGTATGATGTTGTCTGTGTGTGTGTGTGTGTGTGTGTGTGTGTGTGTGTGTGTGTGTGTTCATAACATGTGCCATGGCTTGCAAGAGAGATGAGTAACCTCAGAGGTTGATTCTTGCCTTCCACTTTGTTTGAATCAGGGTCTCTCTGCTATCCACCATCGCATACACCAGGATAATGAGCCCACAAGCTTCCTGGACTCTCCTAGCACCAAGTCTTGTCTCACCATGAAGAGGCTGAATGTATAGCCACTGACCACTAGCTTTTTCATGGGTTTCAGAGATCCAGACTCAAGGAGTCACTCGTGCACAGCAAATGCTTTTACCCACTGAGTCGTATCCTCAGCCATCCTGTTTTTATTTGTCTATTTTTTGTTTGTTTGATTGATTTTGTTTTTAAGGCTCAGAGCATTACTTTCCGGGGGAATGTTGTGTGCACCGACAACAGCAGTTGTGGCTCTCAGCACAGGAAGTTAAGATCTGGAGAACTGAAATGTCTCAGTCTAGAGAAGTCAGCTCAGGAGCACCCCACACTGCCGCCACCAGAGTTCATGACAGTAGCTTCTGCACATCTACAAGGGTGACCATTACAGCACCCAAACTCCCATCTCAGTTCTTCATCTCTGGATAGTTACTACTCAAGAAGAAGTAAAATCTTTATGAAAAATAAGAAAGAAAATAAATGTCCCCATCACAGTTCATTTTCTTGCTCAACCAAAGAAGGCCATGAATTTACAAGGACGCGCCCTGACTTGATAGTGTGTATCTCTTTCAATTGCAAATACTTCTCATAGTTGGCTGAGAGATGAAAGACCAAACACCCATATCATCCATAAAATCTGCTTTCTCCCCTGCCCTGTGCATTTCTTCCTTGACGACTCTGTTCCAAGAGTCATCAGAAGGATGAGAAATGGTGAACTCCATGGTTTTGAAGAAGTGGAGATCAAATGAGGGATGAATGTTGCCCCAAAGACATAGGATTAATTATCAAATTCAAGAGCTATTGAGAACATAGGCATACGGGTTAAACTGCCAATCTACAAAACAAATAAAATACAAATAATAAATAAAATGCTGCCTGATTTGAGAACTAAGGCAGGAGGTAATCATCCTCACTGACTTGAAGTCATCGAGATTAATTACAATTTCAAGAGCTTACTTCGAACCCTCTATGACACAGACAGCTCATTATCCCTTACGCTGTCTCTCCCTCCATAGATAAACTGCCCACTTGGATCACCCACGCAAGGTCTCATCAGCATGTGGACCCCATGTGATATAAAACATGTCCACAAGAGAAGAATTATCTTTCACTTGCTGTCTGTGAGCACCACAGCAAAGGACTCTTCCGTGATCAAATTATAAATGCTTGGCGCATCAGACAAAATGCTTGTCTAAAGCCTGGATGAATATTGGAAGTCATTTATTTCTGCTTGGCATTTTTATATAACTATGACATAGTATGAAATAATTCAATGTTTACATATACCAGGTGACATATGGCACATGCGGGATTATGGCATTTAGTAATATTAGAAACATCTAATGCATAATGAAAACTGTATATTGGAGTGTATTTTTTCTTCTACAGTTTTATGTGTATTTAACACAAGTAGGCATAAGCAAATCTTCCAATACAGGAAACCTGAATTCAGTTTTCACATAATTCTCCCACTGTACATAAAGCCCAATATGGAAAAGGTCAATGGAATATTATCTAAGGGAAAGAACAATACAAATACATTATGGTATATATTATTAAAGTAATTTTGTGGGTGTGAAAATTAATATTGTTGGGTGAAGAGACATTGTACAACAATTTTAGGTCAAGCTGATCATTCCAAAATAAGTTGAGTAGCAGTTTTTAAACTTTTAAAATATATATTTTAGGGACTGGAGAGATATCTCAGGGGTTAAAAGCACGTGATTACAAGGCCTGATGGCCTGGGTTCGATTCTCCAGTGCCCACATAAAGCCAGATGCACAAAGTGGAGCATTGTTTTCAATGTCAGTAGGCTCTGGTGCACTCATTCATTCTTTCTCTTTCATTCTATCTCTCTCCTCATCTGCCTCTGTCTTTCTCTCAGTCTCTTAAATGCACCTATATCTATCTATCTATATATGGTATATACATAAGTAAGAAATAAGCATAATTGTATTTAGTTGTGTGTGATGTGGGCATACACATGTATCATATTCTACCAATCTCTTGCTACTACAAACAAATGCTAGATGCTTGCACCACTTTTTGTATCTGACTTTACATAGGTGCTGGAGAATCAAGCTTAGGTAAACAGGCTTTGCAAGCAAACACCTTTAACTACTGAGTCATATCTCCACTCCCCTGGTTACTATTGTTAACAAAATGATAGAACACATCATGTCACATTTTGTGTTTTTAGGCTTTGTCTAAGAAAGCAAAATGAACCTAAGCAATTGTTGAAATCTTCTCAGCATCAGAGATCATCTAAAACTAAAAAAAAAAAAAAAAAAAATCTGAAGGTCATGCAGATGATTGTCTCGTGTCTCTATAAATAAATCTTGGTTGATTACTTTCCTTAATGCTTTTAATATAAGAATTTTTAAAACATCTACATATGCCAGCCACTAAAAAGATTCCTTGATCTTCAAAGAGCCTTTCTTCTGATACCGTCTAAGATTTAGAGTCCCTCAAAGCCTTCTGCAGTGAGGGTCCACATTGGGAACCTCCTCTATCCAGTAAGGTCCAATTACAGCTCACATTGTCTCATCTCATACTCTTACTCAGGCCATTACGTCTTCACTCTCATTTCTTCCTCATAGGACACAGCATGAGCAAAAGTCCTTCCAGACTCAGATGGAATCCACCACTTCCTAAGTTCTTCCCTAAAGTGCTTCACTTATGGCTGATCTTGCAATGCAAGTTCAAAGAAAAAGATGCACTCATGTGGGTTAATATGGAAACATGGCCAAGATATATAAACCTGAAAAGAAACATGCCTCACATTGACAAGCCCTGAGTTCAATCTCTCATACTGTAAGAAAGAAAGAAAGAAAGAAAGAAAGAAAGAAAGAAAGAAAGA
>PVHP010008385.1:0-53423 GCA_004024765.1 Zapus hudsonius | reverse complement strand
ATGCATGTTCTCAATATTGTTTGATTATAAGCACCATTAAGGCTAGTTATACACAGATCATGTGTTCCCGATGTTTGCAGTCAAACATTTCACTAATCTCGTCAGAAGTGGTGCAGGAAAGAATAAAATAGGCTGAGAAGAAAGAAAAAGAGATATTGGCAAATGGCCAGTTAAGGTATGTAGATTAAACAAACAAACAAACAAACAAAAAAAAACCTCCTCAAAAAGATCAAAGTTTAAAGCAAAATATATCTTAAATTCATCATATATTCATTAAATATATTAAAATATATCTTAGGGCTTCTGGTTCAAGATGGCTGACTAGCAGACACGCCATGTCCCTCGGGAAACAAGGGTCAGGGTTTTCAGCAGGGATCCAGGTCGTGGACATAAGCTGCAGTCACGCTCTGAGCTGCAGATACCTCCCAGCACAGGATTCTCACCAGTGGAAGCCTCCATCGAGGACCTGCGCTCGCCGGAGGCAGATGCAGCGAGAGAGCTGGGGCCCATCTAACCCTACCAACTGAACGTAGGCCGATAGCTGAGATTCTGGCAAGAGAGGAGCCACCACAGTCATACCGTGGAGGATCCAAATGGAACCCCACAGAGAATGGCGGGAGGAACAAGGGGCCCACAGCCACAGCCATTAAATCAACACAGGATAAGCCAGTGAGACAGAAACCAACGATTTTCGACACAAAGACCCCCAAACTCACAACCTTAAAGCAGCCTTAATACTCATCCACCACGACTCAGGGAACTATGCGGAAGAGGGGGCAGAAAGATTGTGAGAGCCATGGTGGGGGAGATTATCCAGAGGCATGGCCAGGAGAACCTGGCTGAATACTAGGCTATCCATGGTCCCCTGTCACAAGGGTTGATCCAGACGACCCATGGAGGAGGTTATCCAGTGGAAGGGGGAGGGGAGGGCAGCAGGGAATTGGGGATAACAACTCATTATTTGCCCACTAAATGTTGTAACTAATTATGGACAATAAATTTTAAAAAATACAAAAACAACAACAAAAATATATCTTAAATCTTTCTGGATCTGGAAACATACATTTCACATTTTTTGTAACAATCTGTACTTTTAGTATGTGTGCATGTGCACATGGGGTGTATGCACACGTGTGTACAGATACTGTTTTTGAAAGTCTTTTCTTTTTTTATAATAATTTATTTATTTATATACAGAGAGACTGAAAGAAGAGAGAGAAAGAGATAGAGAGGGGAAGTGAGAGAGAGGAAGGCAGGAAGTATTGGCAGGTCATGGTCTCCAGATTCATGCACCATTTTGTACATCTAGCTTTACTTGGGTACTGGAGAATGGAACTCTAGCCATTAGACTTTGCAAAGAAGCGTCCTTAACTGCTGTACCATCTCTTAGCCCCTGCCTCAATGTGTTTATAGTATGGCTGACTTCATGTTTGTTCTGTGTTCCCTGACTCTGGGAGTACTATAGCCAGGCAGCCTTCTGCTACTGTCACCATGCATTCTCAACCATGAAAAAATAAAACTGAGCCAGAATAAATGTTTGCCTTCTTTAAGCTGCTTTTTGTCAGGTATTTGATCACAACAGTGAGAAAAGTAACTAATACATGTGATTTTCAACTACTGAATAATTTCCTCATTTGTTAATGCTTTGTTCAAACTGTCTAAATCTTTGTAGTTCAGGCTTGGTAAATTCTATGTTTCTGGATATTTATCTACATCTTCCATAACATAAAATATGTTGGCATGTGATATTTATACTTTATGGTATTAATTTCCTCTTATTTTTGAATTTATCTTAATCCTCCCTTTGTCATTTACATTAGCTAAAATTTGCTGATTTTTCATTTAGTTTTTGAAAATATCAATCCTCAGATTTACAATTTTTTCTCCTGTATTCTAATTCTATGTATTTTAATTAATTTGTGCACAGATCTTCATTAATCTCTTCCTTCTGTGAGTTCAGCCTATATGTTCATTGTCTGAAGGTGTAAATTGAGGTTGTTTATCTGTGATCCTTTATCTTTCAAAATTTAGGTGTTGACCATGCTGAACTTACTCTAAGTTGTTGTCTGTGGTATCTCATAAGTTTTTGTTTTATTCTGTTTGCTTTCATTTACATTTACCTGACAATATTACCTCAAAATTGAAATATAGCACAAATTTATGATGTAGCCCTCTGATTTCTATATATTCACTTCACTGAAGCATTATTCACACTAAGACACAAGACACAGAAGCAACTTAAAAGCCAGTCAACATATGCATGGATAAATAAAATGCAGATTACGCCATCCATTCTTTAAGAGGAAGAAGCATATCACTTATGCCAATGTCAATGAGCTTAGATGCCATGATCTGAAATGAAACAATGCTGAAAAGGCAAGTCTACATGGCTGAATTTATGATGAATATCTGACACAATCAATACCAGGATTACAGAGTAGAATAAAAATGAATTGAAGAAATTACCCGAGAGCCCAAAATTTCACTTTAGGTAAGATTTATAAGTTCTGGAAGCAGTCATGCAATGGACCACATTATCCAAAGTTATTAATCCTGTACTGTGTGTTTAAAATTGTACACAAAACACAGATATTTTATTATGATCTTATCTCAAAAATAACTTAAAATCCATGTATGGTAGAAAAAAAGGAAACACTCCAGAACTCAGCATTGTGGCTTGTGAATACATTTCTTGATATAGGACTTTAATCATTGACTAAAATCCTAAAATGTTATTACCTAGGATAATAGTGAGCGTGGAAGCTATGCAAATGCACACTAATATAAAGACAGATAAACATGCATTGTTTTCGTAGAAAGGACGAAGGATGATTTGGAACTATGACAAATACGCAAAGGAAATCTTTAACACACACACACAAACACACACACATTGGGCAGCCTAATACCATAACCCCAAGCTCTAGGAATAGTAGTGTTCACTCCTGTTTTCTCTTATGCCCCCTAACTGCTCTCTACTTACTTCTGTATATTCTCATATATCAATGCTATTCTCACTTTTGGTTAGAGAAGCTTCTCTTTTCAGATGGCAGCGACCACCTTTGTGATTCAAAAGTCACAGAAGTGGTGAGAAATGAAAGTGGAGTGTTCAACACTGAGATATCTCTATCACACCCTCCAAGGATCAGAGACCATTGTGGAAGAGGTGATGGAAAGAATGTAAGAGCCAAAGGAAGGGGAAGAGGGCTTACAATACTGTCTTCAGTTACAATGTGATATTCATGATATTCATGATGTCACAGTGGCTGACCTGCATAATAAGAAGGGAAAAATGATGACATCAAAATGAGGGAAGAGAGACAGAGAGAGAGAGAGAGAGAGAGAGAATGGGTGCACCAGGGTCTACAGCCACTGCAAACAAACTCCAAATGCATATGATACTTTGCGAATCTGGCTTTACATGGGTACTGGGGAATTGAACTCTGGCCATTAGATTTGCAGGCAAGCATCTTAACTGCTGAGCTATCTCTCCAGCCAACGTTAGTTATTTTCCACAAATAAATTCCATCTTCATTTTTTTGCACCAGTGTCTCTCCCTGAACACAGAACTCACTGGCTGAACCAGAACAGCTATCCAACACACCCCAGGAATTGCTTCACTCTACGTCCCCAGCGAGTCCTGTGTCTG
This sequence comes from Zapus hudsonius, assembly GCA_004024765.1. Taxonomy (NCBI): domain Eukaryota; kingdom Metazoa; phylum Chordata; class Mammalia; order Rodentia; family Dipodidae; genus Zapus; species Zapus hudsonius. The sequence continues at coordinate 49,774 of PVHP010008385.1, read as the reverse complement.
GCTCTTATGTAGCTGCTGTGGATGTACATTCAGGTACTCATGCTTGTACAGCAAGTGCTTTACAGACTGAGCTATCTTCCCATCCCTGCAAAAAGACAATTTATATATTTCACAATATAACCAATCTGAATTTTAGAATATTTAATATTTGTGGGGCTTGCAAAGTTAAAATCACAAATAACTACTAAATATTATTCATGGAAATGAGGACTTAGTTCAATGATTAAATGAATTTTCTCTGCAACCTTGTTTACCGGAGTTTGGATGCCCAACATTCATAGAAAGACAGACCCAAAGGACATCACAACCTTCCTATGACAAGGTGAGGTGTATTTTTGAGAATCCCAGAGGTCATGGTAAGTTTGTTTGGCCTTCCTAAGAGTCACTCACAACAAGAGTTCCTGTTTCAAAAAGATATGGAAGTCAAGAAACAACACCTCAAGTGGTTTTCTGACCTCTGCATGTATACTGTATCAAGTATGCACCTATACACACATCATGTGCACATTTAAGTAAAAATAAATTATTTATGGATATGTGTATATATACAACAAGTTATTGTTTTACAATATCAGAAAGGAATATTTATAAGGACTCTCAATGAAAAAAAGAGTAATGGGAGAGAAGAAAAAAAAAGATTCATATTTTTGAATAAGATTTGCTTTCTTTAAAAAGTTATAAGATGACAATATTTAAAATATGGTATTTATAAAAATAATTGAAGGCTATGAATGATTTTTTAAAACCATCCGCTATTATTTCCTGATGCTTACATTGAAATCTGTCTTCTAAAAAATGTGGTAGTAGGTAAAGAAGCTGTACAATTTATTTTATTTACGTAATTTCCACTTATGCAGTAATTTGCACATCTTGCATTAGAATTCTACGTAAGGGAGTTTCGTTGTTTGTATTTCTTTTTCATGCCTTATCATTTGTGCAACTATCATGGGACCTTTGAGGATTTCCTTTTTTAATATTTTATCGATTGATTGATTTGTGAGCAGAGAGGTAAAGAGAGAGCAAGGATGTCAGAGAGAGGGAAGGAATATGTTAGGACCTCTTGCCACTAAAAAAGCTCCAGAAGCATGTACTACTCAGTGCATTGGGCTTTATGTGGGTACTGGGGAATCATAACCGGGCTATCGGGCTTTCCAAGTCATGCCTTTAACTGCTGAGCACATCCCTAGAGGAATTTTGGTCTATCTGAGGATAAAGCATAAGTTAGAAGGTCAATCTTTGTCAACCTCATAGGACTTTACACCCTGTTAAGTGTCAGGATAATACAGTCTACTCATATTTCTTAGCTTTCCATCTTCATTCATCACAATCTAATAGTTTAAGTCACAGCACATTGGAATTTCATAAACTTCTAGGTCTTAGTGTGTGTTTGTCTCTCACCTTGACTGTGTGTATATATTACCCACATCTATCTGTGGCTTAGATATTTATAATTATAACATTGGTAAACCAATATAATTTATAAAAATTGTTTCATTTTTTTGCACCTTGTTTATGTGTATGTGTATGTGTCTGCATGAGAGAGAGCAAGAGATAGAGCTAGAGAGAGAGAAAGATAAAGGGAAATTCCAGAGATTTTACCTCTCTAAATGAACAACAGATACATGCACCAGTTTTTTGCATCCAGCTTTACATGGATACTGTGGAATTGAACCCAGGCTATCAGGTTTTGGGAACAAGTACTTTGAACCACTGAGCCATCTCCCCAGTTCTATAAGCATAGTATGCCTTAAATATGAAGAAAATTAAAAGTTGTGGACAACTTTTCCATTTTAATCTTCATTCTTCATGAAAAAAAACTGTACTTCAAAAATTTTATCTTGCTGAGATTAAATGTCAAAAGGAAAGAGGAGTGAGTGCTGAGGAAGAATCAGACCCCAGCATATTTTCCTTCTTAAAAAATATTTTTATTTGTTTGAAAGCAGAGAGAGATAGAAAAGAGAGAAAGAGAATGGGCACACCAGGGCCTCTAACCACTGCAAAGAAACTCCAGATGCATGAGTCCCTTTGCACATCTGGCTTTACATGGGTACTGCGAGACTCAGCCCGGGTCATTAAGCTTTGCAGGCAAGTGCCTTAACCACTGAACAATTTCTCCAGCCCATGTTTTACTTCTTATTTGCTGATCTATAGCTTGTAAGTGTGGAGAGATTCTAGGGACATACTGCCTTTAATGTGCCCAAGGTCACCTGTTAGTATACAATTGGCAGCAATATGTGTGAACACCATTGAATGAGGTGGCTCATACCTATAATTCCTTCAATGTGAGCCTGAGACAGGTTGATTACCTTGAGTGTAAGACCAGCCTGGGATGAATAGTGAGTTCTAGCTCAGCCTACATTACTCAGAAGGACCTTGTAACTAAATATAATTTGCTGTGCACTCATGAGGACATGGAAGGGCCTGATTGACTCCTCAGCACTCATGGAAAAAGCCATGGGCGTGCAATCCAGTGGGGGAGAGAGAGTGGAGAAACACTGAGGCTCACTGTTCTGATCAACAGATAAATAAATGGCTGCTCTACTTTGTGTGCGAGATTCTGTCTGATAGAAACACACGAAAGAGTAGTAGCATATATCAAATTTCTCCTCTGGCTTCCACACTTGTGTTTGTTGGGTGGACACATCTCCCAATACATATGTGTGTACAGTATGTATGCCTGTCGACACACAGACAGACAGACAGACAGACAGACAGACAGACAGACAGACAGACACACACACATACACACATGAAAACAAACAACCAATTATAACCATAGATGGAAACTGACCAAACACCATGAAGGGATGCAGATATAAAATCTATAACCTAGAAGATAAAAAAGCTTCCTAGTCACAGAAGCAAAATAAAAATCCAGAGACCATATACTATTACATACCTAGAAGTAAAGGAAACACTTCACTTGAAATTGCAGTCAAAGATATAATTTTGAGGACAGATAATTATAGCTCTGTAGATAAGTGAGGCGTCGGGGCTAATGGAATGATTTTCACTCATGACAACTTCATTTCATTCTCTCTGGATTTGATGGCAATACCACCAATTGATAGGGTGTGTGGGTTTTGAGTAGTTAGAGCATAATTTCTTAGAAAAATTGATCTTGAACACATGTCACTGTGTATTAAGTTGTTAATAAATGAACTTCACAGGGAGAAAAATAGACTCTCAGGGCAAGGCAGTTCAGGAGAGATGGATTTTATATATCATCAAGAGAAAGGTGTTTACCAAAGTAGCTAGGTGGCTGGGGTTAGAGGTCGGTTTATTTTACATCACTTTAAATCTGTTATAGCTGGCAAATTAACCATGCTTTATTAGCTGGGATAGATGATATTTGGAGGTCCAGCCATTAGTGTCTAAGGCCAGCGTTTTCAGGTATGAATCATTATTCAAAAATAACGAGTCATGTATCTGAGAAGCAGACAATACACAATTGACCTCTGACCAGTATTCAGACATACTGAGTTAGATTCCATTCCCTTTCAATGATATATTTAGTTCAAAGACATTAGGTGATATCAAAAAGAAAACAACTATTTCTATACTTCCCTGCATGCATGCAATTATACTCACTACACAATAGTCTAATTTCCAGGTTTTCACAACATTTTAAAAATATTTTTTGAATGTGTCTTTTGGATGTGACCACTGTGGTTGTATTTCAGCCAGATTGTAAGAGTTCTCATTATGAGACTGGTGAGATGGAGAAGAGCTTGCTTGCAAAGTCTGCTGGCCAGGGTTCAATTCCGTATCCACACACATAATGCCTGCTGGGTGGGCATTCCCTTGAAGACCTGGGCATGCACATGCACACACAACCATACAAGCGTGGAAATAAATAAATGTTATCATTATTTAAAAAATAGTTCTTATTAAAATGCATGGTAGCTGGATGTGGTAGCCCATGCTGTGATCCTAGGTACTAGAGAACATGAGAGGAGAGTTATCTGGGCCCATGTAGTTTGAAACAAGCCTAGGTAACATAATAGGACACTACCTCCCCAAAAGAAATAAACATTAAGAATGAATGTGAATGACCAATCTACTACAAAATCCCAATGTTCAGTGTTTTGAAGACATACTTCCGATTTGCATGATTATAGTTGGGATATCAGCAGCATCTTTCCAAACATCTTATTTCTCCTTCAGCTCAATTTATCATTGGGAAACAATTTTCCAGACTGCATGAGACTAAATGAGGCAAAGTAAAAAAATAATAATGAAAAGAACAGGCTCTGGAGATGGCTCAGGGGTGAAAGGTGCTTGCTTGCAAAGCCTATGGGCCCAGGTTCAATTCTCCAGAATTCACATAAAGCCAAATGCACAAAGTGGAATAAGCCTCTGGAGTTGGTTTGCAGTGGCAAGAGGCCCTGATGTGCCTTTTCCCTCTCTCTCTCTCTCTCTCTCTCTCTCTCTCTCTCTCTCTCTCTCTCTCTCTCTCTCTCTCTTCCCTCTTCCCTCTTATTCTTGCAAATAAATAAGAAGGCAAAGCACCTTTATGGCAAGGAGATTGTGGAAGCTCATGAAGGTCATTGCTGAGAGCCATCTTTCTTTCACAGGCTTTGGAGATGATGTTACATGACCCATTTCATGGGGTCTTGGGATTTGTTCTGAAATGTTATTCATTTGCTTAACCTTACCTTTCAATGTTTCCAGAGGGCAGCTATCATTATAAATTTCGTGTGTGAGGCGGGGGAGAGATAGAGGGAGGCAGAGATATTTTTATTTTAAATCTTCACTTGCTTACAGAGCATATATAGAAGACATTTGACTAAATTTCCTTTTATTAAACACGAGTTTGGGAAGCCAGCATCAAGGTCAGATTCAGAGATTCTCCAGGCTGTTTCTCCTCAATCTGACAGACCCCAAGTAGATCTGAATTGGTCATGATGAGGGGGGTTGTGTTGTGGTAAAACTCTCCACTAAAACTTCAATGGCTTTAAAAAAAGTGTATCTGTTACGTAGGGCATGGGTCCACTCTGGTTCACAGAGGTCTTTCTCCCCACTTCAGTGCCCAGGTGCTGCCCAGAGCATTGCTTGAGGTGAGAAAAGGAGAGAAAAAAAAAACCAGTTAAATATCTTTTCTGTTGACAATAAGGGAGTTAAGCATTGCAGCCTACCATGTTCCTTTAAGAGAGTTGGTAGCAATAGTTAGCATTGGACATTAAAGGTTGATTTGGTGACCTTTTCTGCCTACCAATTATCCGTGCACTCTTTCTCTAAAGGACAGATGCACGTCTCCAAATTCTCTTTTGCAACCTGAAAGTCCCATTTCTATAGCATTATTTGTGAATTCATCTGCCCTTATTAAGTGCCACACTTTTGTGATTTGTGTCCTTGATCTATTGTGTCCAACTGAAAGGAGATTGTGGTCAACATTGTAACCCAATTCAACATGTTAGCCCTGAAGGAAATGCCATAGTGATTTTATCTTTTCTGACTACACAGAATGTTAACTTTTCTCTTGACTGACTTTTCCAAATATTAAAGTCCATACATTCATAGCTTTTCTTGTTCTCCTAAAGGTTTTGCTGAAATTTGCAAACCAGCCAATTTCTTTTCCATCAATCTTTTTTTTTTCACCTTACCTTGCCAAGGCTAACCAATGGTAGTTACCTCATGCTAATAATTTGCCTATGTGTCTGTAGGAAATGTTTCTCAATTATATACACACATGTAATTTTTGCTCAATCCATGTTTAATGTCAGCACCTCCCATACCTCTGTCTCATGTATTACTTACTATATTTGGTTGTCAATGTGGTCTATTCATAAGCACCCATTTGTACCAGTTCTTGTATCAACCAGGATGGGCTAGGTTTTGAAACATATATATTATGAACTGCATGTTCATGGCCTCTGTCTGGAATGTTGCTTGTTTATGGGAGAAGGAATAGCATCTTGGAGAAAGAAGATAACAGTAAATGTGTGTTTGGGAATCAGAAATGATAGCCATGATTTCTCTTATCAAATTACTGTTTAGAGCTGGTCACATGTTTTATATTAACTGTAAATGGTCCTAAAACATATGATGCTATTCAATACCCAGAAGTCATAAAACTCAGCCATGTTTCATGAGCAGAAATGACAAACACTTCAAGTTATACAATTTTAATACAAGTTACTAATGGCAATTCAATTTCAAAGAATAGTTTTAATCTCATGATTATTAAAGTACCACAAATTGTAATGTGTTCCCGCCCCAAGGGAAAAAAAAACTTATCTCACTGTTATTGCTTTAGTTGATAAGACTTTTAAGAAGACCATTAAGATGAACAGACATCCTAAGGGTTAGATTCTAATATGATAGGATTACTGTATTACAAGGTGAGTAAGAGACACTGGAGTTATACAGAGGAAAGGCCATATGACATCCTGATGAGAAGATAGCTTTTGAAAACCAAGGAGAGAGCCATCATGACAAACCAACTCAGCATATTTCAGGATGGCTGGAAGTTTGATTTCTGTGATTTATGTCATCCAGGGTAAGATATTTTCCATGGAAGCCCAGGACAAGTGATACAGTCAACAGGGTGATTTTAATAAACATTTTTGCCAATGTATTTAGAATCAATTACTACACATGTTTGGGTCTGTTTGGGTTTATTTTATAAATGGTATTTAGGGATACCCATAACTGAATGTAAAATACATAATTTAATTTATATTGTGTGGTTGAACTACCCAAAGGATTACACAAGCGTTACCGGGTAAATTTTGCCAATGTGGTAGGATTTTGAAACCCATCTAATACAATATGGTTTTCAATAATTCAAGAAATATTCTACATAAAAAATAGATGTGGTCACTTAAGTCCACACTTCTCGAGATTTTATATATATATATATATATATATATATATATATATATATATATATTCTTAGAGAATATAGGTAACCAGAATCTTGTTGCCTAGATAAAAATGAAGGCACCAGGCTATTCCCTTAGAGCCTCTTGTCTTTCAAGGCCTTGAAGGACTAGAGATCTCTGTCTCCTCCTCTTCACTGCATCCATGACTTCTCTCAAGTACTCTGTGCCCAGCCACCCCTCCCCCGTCACCCCTGAAACACATAAAATGGGATACCTCACTTCTTACAGACTTGTAGAGCCTTACTCTTCCTTTCTGTCTTTGGACCCCACCATGCCAACTTAGTATAGAAATTCCAACTCTCCTAATAAAAGCTTTACCTCTAGAAGGCCGTTGTCTCTGCGACCTCTCATCAAACCAGCCTGTGGCTCTCCCTCCCTTCCAGTATCGTCATTTTATTTCCAAAAATCTCATTTTCAAAGAGAGGCTTAGCAGCATGTGCAATTTACATACACGGAAACGATTTTCAAACGTCTCAAAACATATGTAGATCTATGCTATGTTAAATCAATATGTACTTTAAAATGTTTTCTTATGAATTACATTGTTAAGTAAGTGAATTATGTTAATACTAGACTATAGATATTTTATTAACTTTTTACATTAAATTATATTATTACTTTGTGTATTATTCCTTATATTATATGGATACATCTTTACCTACTGGGGGATTTCTCATTCTCTAGGAAATAAACTTCACATATGATTACAGAAGTGTCTTTAATTTAAATCAGTGGGTCAAAATAATTAAATAAATAAGTTGTTGAAGTAGGACAGGAACCTACTGGGAAAAAGAAGGATTTTAGTAGAAGAGAAAAGAAAGGGTAAGTAGGGGATCAAAGTGAGCTGTATACATGCACGAAATTATCACAAATAAAAAAACTTGAAAAAACAACTTACACTTGAGAAAATATGTTTTCAATACAACATACATAGCTGTGAAATATTTTTTATTTTAATAATTTAATTTCTTCTTTGAGAGAGGGAGAGAAAGAGAGAGAGAGAGAGAGAGAGAGAGAGAGAGAGAGAGAGAGAGAGAGAGAATGCATGTGAGGATCTCTTGTCAGTGCAAAGGAACTCAAGATGCATATACTACTTTTCGCATCTGGCTGGAGTTCTCGAGAATTGAACCCAGGGTGTCAGGCTGTGCAATCAGTACCTCTAACCACTGAACCATCTCCCCAGCCCTCTTTCAATGTTAAGCTTAAGTCTTTTGTGACTGCAAACCTTTTGAGATAGTATCATGAGATGTATTCGTGTAAATAAGTCCTGCATTTTTCTCTAGAAGTAAGCTTACCACATGTATTTCTGCTCAAATGCCGAGTATACCTGAAATTTGAAAGCCTTTAATCACATTTCTTCTAGACCATAAATTATGCTATAAATTCTTTACAAGTTGTTAGCAACTTGGACCACTTTGATGCACCTTTGTTGAAATAGTTTCTTTTGAAGTCCCCTTATCTGCCACTAGTTCAGGGTAATAACAATGAGAGCAATAATGCTCTTAATTCTGATTAATCACCTTCCATTTACAGAGCATTTTCCATAAGCTGGGCCCAGTGTTAAGCACTTTGCATTAATTGTTTCACTTAATCTTATCAGAAACTGTATAATAGAAGTGTAATTACCAGAATCTTACATAAGTGAAAAATGGAAGCAAGCCCAGTTACTAGAAGTTTTATGAGATTACAGACCTTAGGCATAGAGTGTGAATTACAATAGGATCAGGTGTCTCCTGATTGACTTGGTTATTGATAATTATGTATATAATCCCCATTTGTTAGGCCTGTTTATCATTGGTGAAATCCTTTCTGTGACCACTCAGACTGCTCATGCCTTAGAGTAACCATATTTAGAGTCACAGTCTAACAATACTTAGGGCCCTATGGCTCTGTACCAAGGTGGGCTGCTTCAAATTGAAAGCTTAAAAAATTCTATGCAGTAGGAACTGGAGAGATAGCTCAGCAATTAAGGCACTTTCCTGCTAAACCTATAAACCTAGGTTTTCAAAAACCAGATGCACAAAATAGCACATCAATCGGGAGTTTGTTTGCAGCAGTTAGAGGCCTTGGCTTTGTGTGTGTGTGTGTGTGTGTGTGTGTGTGTGTGTGTGTGTGTGTGTGTGTGTCTTTATGTCTCCCCCCATCTCTCACTGATTACAAATAAATAAATAAAAATAAAAAAAATATTCTATGCAGTTTTGTGGCACAGTTAAGAACATCTCCCAAAGGTATCTACCATCTCAATGCTGGAAAGTTTGACTTCTTTTCTTTGACACTAGCCGTTCCTTGGACTAAGGGAAGAATTTTGGAGTCAAAAGTCAAGGTTTTGTTGCAGTATCCTTATGTCATCACTGACGTCATCATTAATATCCTCACATGAGGGAGACAGAAAATGATTATCATACAAATGAGGAATGTCAGTGTGACCATGGAGACAGAGACTGCAACAATGGAGGAATAATGCTTGCCAAGAACCACTAACAGCTACCAACATGGATGGAAGAGAATTCTCTACTGTCATGTCTCTACTGACCTTCAAATAAATTAACTTCAACACAATACCAGTTTCAAACTTTTCCCTTCCAGAACTGTGAAACAATAAAGTAATATTGCTTTAAGCCACCAACTTTGTGACACTTGGTCACCTTCACCAGAAGAAAGGAATGCAAACACCACATGAAGGCCTTGTGACATACTTATTGTTTCTGATTCAGTAAAAGTTTTGCAATCTCCAGGGTCACTATTGGATTATGTATCTATATAAAATCTAGAATCTGCAAATGAGAGCATGTGCTTGTTGGTCTAGTTCTGAGTTCTTGGTTCTGGTTCTATTGAATGTGAGATGATTGTCAGATTTTGGAGATTAAAAAAAAAAACCAGGTTCTTCAGCTAAATTTGAATTTCAGCTTAAGCAATGAAGAAATGTTTTAGTTAAATGTGCCCTATGTAAGATTTAAGGTCTACATATACTAAAACCTATTCATTTTTAATCTTAAATATATATTTTAATAGATATTCTAAGTGTTAATAGCATAAACTATAAGAGAACCAGATGGTTCTTATATAAGATTGATGTACAGAACAACAGGTTCATGGGATTGATGTCACAGCCCAGCCAAATATGACTGAGTAAACATTTTAGAAGTTTGAAGCAAATGAAATATGTTTAAATAAATACTATATTCCTGACATTCAGGCAAATGATAAAATTAGAAACCCAGAGGGTAAAAAATATAAATTGAATCCTGTTCTGTTTTTATACCAGATTGAGTCAGGGTCTCAAGAGCTATGTCTCCCCCCTGGGAGAGCCCAAAGGATCTCTTTGCTATGACAATGACAGAGGGTGGTGATGACCCCACACAAAGATTTTTGGGAATTCAAAACAAATGAGAGTCTCTGTTATTTTCAGCCTTAGGGACACTAATTAACAAGCAGCTACATTCTTTGGGCTCAAACAAACAACACATTCCTGGCAAGAGAGATTAAATAAGTGTCCAGATTCTAGCCTGGTGCAAGAGGGAAAATCAATGTCTCATAAGCATGTGGGGAGTTTTGAAAGACTTTACCTCGTATAAAAGATATTCCTTAATGCCAAAGAAACTGAAATTGTTAGTTCAACCCATTCTTCACTGAGCAAAATGAAATTTTCTTCTATGGAGAAAAATGTATCAGAGTAAATCTTGCCAATTCATGTATGCAGTTATCATGTGCTTTCTCAATGTACCATGATCCTGAAACTGCAATGAAAGGTGCTGAAATCCAATTACACTAAAAACCATTTTTTTGTTTGTTTTTCGGTTTGTCCTGACATTTTAAAAAATGATTTGGTATTCTACTCATAAGTATATTGATAAGGTAACATTAAACCTATAAGTACAAAGATTGAGATCACTACTTTTAGTTATCTTGAATTATCTTTGTTCTCTCTATATTGTCTTCATAAATGTAAGAAGTCTATTTCTCTTTGAAAAGAAAGATTATTTAAAATATGACTTAGAGTGCTTTTTAAAGTTAAACACTTGACATCTAAGATTTTTCCAATAAATCATTCTTTATAATTCTTTATAATAATGAAATAATTGACTCATTGAAGAAGATTAATTCAAAAGCAAATTAGTAAAACTTTCAAATTTAGTCTATGTGATGGTCAAGAGCAAGGAGAAGAATTCTCTTCTCCACCACCCCACCTGTTTGCCCATGTGTGTGTGTGTGTGTGTGTGTGTGTGTGTGTGTGTGTGCGCGCGCGCGTGCATGTGTGTGGGTGCATGTGTGTGTGTGTGCAAGTGCATGCATGTGTTAATGATGTGTGTGTGTACGTGAGTGTGTGCATGTGGTTTTTTTTTTTTTGTGTGTGTGTGTGCCCGTGAGTGCATGCATGTGTTAATGATGGCTTCTTTGTCTCTCTCTCTCTCCTTGGCCCTGTGTAAGGGGGCCAGCCTCTTTTGTGCCATTATGGAACTTCTGGATCTGTAGCTTAAATAAATCCTTTCCTCCCATAACTGTGCCTTGTTTGGAGGTTCATCCCAGCGGCATGTGGCAGACTATAAGAGTACACTTTTTATGTTAATTTACTAATAGGAAAACATAAAAATATGTGCTTATTCAGTTATTTGGTATATAGTAATTCTACAGCATACTGGGCTTCATAAAGATATTTTCATACAAGTATATAATGTACTTTGACCTCGTCCCAAAGTTAGTCTTTCTTTCACTTTCCTTCTAATCACAGACCTCTGTATTATACTAAACAGGTTCATTTCTACGCTCCTGTCATATACATATACACAACTTTATGTATCTATATAAAATATAGAATCTGCAAATGATAAAAGAACACTCAATGTTTGTCTTTGTGACTCTACTTAATTCACTTAAATTTGTCATACTCACCAGTTATGTTCATTTTTCTGAAAATGTCATGATTTAGTACTTCTTAATGGCTGAATAAAATTCCATTGTGTAAAAACCGGAAACCATTGAATTTAATGACTAGCTAATGAAATTGTAAGACTAGATTTTAGGTTCATATTTGTTTGTAGAAACAGTCAATATGTCATATGCACATGTTGACTCATTAGACTCATTAATCTATGTTATGAAAAATAAAGTTGACATCACATGTTGCCATCACCTGTTTTATAGCTGATAGATTGCACCAGCTGTTATATAATAAAATCATATCTGTTCTAATGTCTAGGACATATACATGTGACTTTATATATGGTATCTGAGAACCACATAAGTGAGAATACATATGATAGTTGTCTTTCTCAGAGTGGACTAAGTCCTTTAGAAATTTTTAAATAAATATTTTATTTATTTATTTGAGAGACAGAGAGACATACACAGAGAAAGAGAGAGAGAGAGAGAGAGAGAGAGAGAGAGAGAGAGAGAGAGAATGGGCACAGAGGGGCCTCCAGCCACTGCAAAGGAACTCCGGACACATGCACCACCTTGTGCATCTGATTTTATGTGGGTACGAGGGAATCAAACTCAGGCCCTTCTACTTTGCAGGCAAATACCTTAAACACTAAGTGATCTCTCCAGCCCTTCTTTAAAAATTAAATATATATATATGTATATATATATTAAAAGAAGAATACATTCACTATCAAACCAGTATTTCTGGAGTTATAGCTATGGTAATTACAGATCTTATTTAATACTAGACATAGAATTTTAAGATTTTTACAACACAAGTGGCCTCATAGATATGCACTATTTTGTGAGACTAAGTAGCATTTTAAAATGGCCTGTGGTATATATTCCTAAAACAGAGTAAATACACTTTTTTCAGCAATGACCCTAATCATAAATATTTGCTGGTCTCCAGGCCTAATGTTCTGTACTGCAATGAAATATTAGCATTATACTGTATATAAGCAAATCAGGGTATATGTGTACCAAAGACACTGTGTTTATTCACATTGGTAGAAGCCTGGATTTGGCTCTCATAATGTGGATGCCCACTCTGGGGCCTGATCAATAATCTTTGAGAACGTGATATGTTACTGCAGTGCTCTGTTGTAAGTCATGAGGATTATGAGACACACCCGTTATCATTTCTTCCCGTGTTAATGTAACAGAGACAACTATTACTGTATATGACAAGACAGTAGATATTTTAAGTCAGTAGATATTCTTAGTCAACTGACTTGTCACTCAGTTCCTTTCCACCTCCTTCAACCATGTTACCTTTAAATGCTCCCTAGTGTTATTCTCAACAAGGCATCTGTTTTGTTGTATCACATGTAGTCAAAATTCATAACATTCCCTCATTAAAAGGAAAACCCATGCATCTTTCTCCCCCCACACACCGTTTTTATATCTACACTCTGTGATCTGTTTTGTCCATCAATGTACATCAAGCCCACAATAAATTCCATTCATGTTCTAAATACCTCTAGATGCCTGATTAGCATAATAGATAATTAGCATAATTGGAGTGAAAGAAAGGATGTGATATTCCTAGAGCCTTAGCTGCCATCCTGGTACACCGTATCTATACATGGTTTCTAGACTGACTACTTTCTCTTCGGGCTTGCAGCTCAATCCATCATTTTGGAATGCTGTCCGATTTATTTTTCCTATGTGACTATTATATATGGCCTTTGAGTTTATCGGTTTTTTTGATTTTTGTTTCATCACTGCTTTCTGAGACTCTTCTCTCATTGTTATGCTGGCCTAGATGAGCTTAAAGAGACTCTCTGCTTAATGAAAGTAATATAGAAGTAATATACTTACAGAGGTGTACAAACTCACAGGATTGCAGGCCAATGTCAATTCTCAAATCCATACTCTAATAGTGTATATAATAAGATGAGTTTTGATTTATGAAGCTTGTACTATTATTATAAATTGAAATTTTGCTTGATATACGTGCAGGTTCACAAGAAGTTTTAAGAAATACTACAGAGAGATCTTGCACACTAAGTTCAATTTCTTTCCATTTATAAAGCATGACACAGCCAGGATATTAAAATGAATATGGTCAAAGCAAATAGCATTTCTCTTGCTTCAAGAATCCCTCCATGTGCCCTTTTTTGGGGGCTACGGGCTTCCTTTCACTCACCTAAATGATTCCTTCATAAATGCTAATCACTAACAACCTGCTCTCTGGTTCCTCAAAAATGTTAGAGAAATGAAATTCAGGTGTATGACAACTTGAGTGTGGCTTTCTTTCACTCAACATAATCTCCTGGATTTCATTCATTTTTTGCCATCTTTGTATCCTGTGCATTGCTTAGAAGTTCCATGCTGAGGAGTAACTGATTTTTTTAATTACTTTAAAAGCACAGTGTTCTTTTCTATTTTAATGTCTTAATTGGCTTATCTTATTACATTATTAGGTTTTTTCATTTTTCTCTCTTTGTAATTATTTCGCTATTTTATTTCTAGTTCACCAAGGAAGGAACTTATGTTATTAACTTATCTCTTTTCCTATATAATTATTCACAGTTATAAATTTCCCTCTTATTACTGCTTTAGCTATTCCTATGTATTGTAATATACTGTATTTTCATTTTAATGTATTACTATATATTTTAATTTTTTCTTTGAGACTTCACTCTTGCCTTTCTGATTACTGAGACACGAGTTTTTAAATTTGCATATAGTTAGAAATTTCCTTTCTGCTTTCTGTTATTGCTTTTCTATTTTGTTTCTACTGTGGCTAGAAACCATTAGCTTCATGATTTTTTATTGTATTTATTATCCCAAATTATATACACTGTATGAGCAAATAGTATATTGGTATCCTATTTCCCTCTTTCCTGTCCCGAATCCATGATTTTTAATCTTTTAAATTTGAAGAAATATGTTTTATGGGCATGAATTTTGTCTATTTTGGTATATTTTAATAAATGTTTGGAAAACGTATATATTTTTGCATTGCCTAACACACTCTTTTAAGAATATAAATTAGATTCTCTTGAATCTAATCTTATGATTTCATATCCACAGACTTCTCCAGTAGTCTTCTTAGTTGCTAAAACATAGGAGTCAACTTCCTCCTGTAATATTGTGGATTTGTGTAATGTCTGAATTCTACGTTGGTATTTCATATCTTTCTTTGTTTCTGATAATTGGCTTTGCTCTCAAGCATATATGAATAACCTGCTATATAGTCAGTTTCCTTCAAATTAAAATTGACATGACATGCTTTTTCATATTTTTACTTTCAACCAATCTATGTATTAAAACTCAAATGAGTTTCTTATAAATGTCACCTGACTCGGCTGGTTTAATTTACATTAATCTTTTTCTATCTTCTGCTTCCTGTTATAAAGTTAAGATAATTTACATTTAACATAATTATTTCTGTTTCAGTTTAATTATGTCAAATTACATGGCTTTTATTTTTCTTAAATGCTTGGCTCTTCTCTATTTTCTCATTTTCATGTGGGTCACATGTACCTTTTTTTCCCCTCTTAGAAATTTGCCAACCATTAAAATCAACTGACTAAGAAGACAAGAAAATTGATTTGGATTTACAGAGCTACCGGACTGTGGGCTTACAAAATTCAAACACATTTTCAAGCAGAAATCATAAATGAGGATGGGAATTACATCAGTTGTTAACAATTTAGATTGATGCAGGCAAGGTAGCAAGCTATCTTATAAGAAAGGGATTGAGAGATTTAAAGAATATATGCATATATATACATAATATATATACATACATTTAAAATATGAGAAAAGTTAACCATGTAAATTTTAATTTGAAGGAAGCCAAACATACTATATATCCAGTTATTTATATAAGCAAAGCCAATTATTATAAAGAGACACTATATAGATGAATATATTAATTAACAATTATTAATATATGAGTTAATTAATATATATTAATTTTAGAAGAGGCAGAAAAGAAAAAGTCCTGCTGTTAGGTATCTTGATTGAGTTTACCATATTTGGGGGCTGTCAGTGTTGCCCCTCCTCTCTGTAGTCAGCAGTTTGTAAAACAAAGGACTAGAAAAACAGGATTTTAGTTACTGGTTAGAATGGGGCCCAGATCATATTTATATCCCTGGGCTTGGAAGGAGACATGACATCCTAAACCTGGCTCCAGTAGTTCTAGACTTTATAAGATTAGCACATGGCAAGAGGCTTTCTTCTCATAAGGAACAAATGTTGCCTAGGACTCAGACATGAGCTAGGCAGTTTAGGGGTGACAGGACCCCAAGGCGAGTAACTTTCTCCTTCTGTAAAGCAGAAAATGTCATTAAGTCTGAAAGGAGAACCTGGATTTATCCTTGTCTCTTTCTTCCCTTGAAAGTTAAACCCTCCAGGTAAGATTTATAGTTTAAGTTCACAAAAGTTCAGTCTGGCAGACTCCAGCAGAGAAGCATACAAAGAAAACTAATTCTACATGACCAGAGAACTACAGAATATATTTTTTAAAATAAATTGTTTGATGATTGAAGTTTGAACCCGAAGTCCTGAAAACACTAATATTTTGGAAATATTTTGGCATCTTTTGCCCCTCAAGATTACAGAGTGAAGATTGATTTGAAGAGAAGGGCATGCGTGGTGATATCATTTCATTAAGAAATTTAAGATTGCCCTTTTAGAACTTACCCCTTTCTTCACTCCCATAATTATGCTAACTATAATTTAACCTAAAACATCCAAATACTGAAATGAGCTCAATTTCATTTGATCAGCAAGACTATGCTAACATATAAAGCTGGTAATCTCAAATGTTTAATTAACACATAGGAACTTTTCATTTGAGACCCAATTTTAAGTGGTTCACCCCTGTCTTGAAATTTAATAACCAGAAGCAGGTGGCCTACAAGGTGGCAGAACAGAAGAGAGAGGCACAGGTGGGCCAGGCTTGGAGACTGATTTTATCTCCTTGATGGGCATGCCTTAATTTATTCCCAGCCACAAGTCCCAAGCCATGTAGATTCTACATTTATAAGTAATATATTTTTTCCTGTACTTAATATTAAAGCAGCTTTGGTGCTTTGCATGAAAATTTCACCCTTAGCCTCAGGTATGTTTGATTAAGCTTTTTGCTTAATCCGCAGCGGGCAGATCTCAAGTCTAGCCTACTGTGTATTCAAAGGCCAGCTTGAACTCTGGCTTTTGTCTCTTGGCTGGGATGAATTGATCCAGCTTCGTCCGCTGTGATGAAGCTTCTTCAGAAAACTGTAAGCCTGAAGTTAAACCCTT
The DNA here is from genome assembly GCA_004024765.1 of Zapus hudsonius. Taxonomy (NCBI): domain Eukaryota; kingdom Metazoa; phylum Chordata; class Mammalia; order Rodentia; family Dipodidae; genus Zapus; species Zapus hudsonius. The sequence goes on along the minus strand of PVHP010008385.1, from coordinate 32,708 downwards.
TCCTCCCGTGAGCTGCTTCTGGTCAGGTGTTTTGTCTCAGCCATGATAAGGTAACTACTCTTCCCTGACCTTTACCCATACAGTTGTAATTACAACGTTATGAGAGTTTCACATGCCATTTTTTTATTTGAAATTTTTAGTAAAGGCTGACAGTATACATGAATCTTTTTGTTTTAGAGAAAAAAAAAATTGCCTACTTCTGTTTGAATCCTGCTGTTCTGTGAGATTTTAAGAACAGTTTTAATACAGTGGCATGTTAATACGCTGGTGAAATTTCAAGTTAATTAGCATTGCACTAAACCACTCCAGAAAAAAATCTTGTAGAAATATGCTATTTTTAATCTAATATTAAGTTTCCTTTTAGAGACAACTGTAAAAGAATCCTTCACTAAAATGTGAAAACTGAGTCAGCAGAAAAAAATCTGTTATCAATTGCCTTGCTGGCCACATAGGAACCTTTTCTTTCTTTCTTTTTTTTACTTTATTCATTTTTTTTGGTCAGTTCCCAAGAAATTAATGAACAGATTGGTTTCTGCTTAGCTTGGAAAACTGATAAAAATCTCACTCCAAGGTAATGTGAAGGAAGATATAACCTTTCATTTTCTATTCTTTTAAGAATAATTAAACGACATAATTAACAAAAACTACACCACTCCCAGTTCTTTTAAAGCTCCAAACTGTAATAGTGCTGATTAATCTGCTGAGCCAACTATCTACACCCTAGGCTATAATCATCTTTTCTTTACATCCTGACATTGTGAAAGGTTGAAAGTTTTTAATGGTAAAGTGCTCTTTCTTGCTTCTCTTTGAACTTGCAAAGGGATTTCTAATTGATTAAAGCAATAAAGCTGTTCTTTGTTTCCCCATAGAAAAGAAAGATTATCTAGAAGGGTTATGTCCAGACGCTGTGTGTCCAAAACAATATCACGGTAACATACATGCAGCTGTGGTATTTGCCATTTAAAGTTTTTTTTTTTTTGTAATGGAATACGGTTGAGAGTGCTTTGGTATTAGAAAAAATGTGTAAAGAGTGGAGAAATTAAGTTTTTACTAATATTTCAAAAACAAATGTGAGATGAAAATGGAAGATACTATTCCAGTCTAAGAACATCAAAGAAAAAAATAATGCATCAAAACATAAAGTGTGTGTATAATCTGGTATAACGTAGAGCATATAAATGTGTAAATTAAGATAAGTCTTAAAAATCAATATTGTAGAAACTCTTCAATGTAAATAAAATGACTTGGGACCATCTCCCAGTGAATGACAGTATGTATACAGTCCAAAGGACTCCATTAAAATCTCTTTTTTTAGAAATGAACCATCAGACATTTCTATTCTATATTTCCAGTGGCTTTTTCATTATTTTCTTACTGAGCATCTGTTTATCTGTGTTTAAGATGATTCACCAATTCAAAGAGAGAAAGAGAAGAGAAGAGGAGAGGAGAGAAAGAGAGAGAAGAAGAGAGAAAGAGAGAGAGACAGATATATATATATATATATATATATATATATATATATATATATATATATAGAGAGAGAGAGAGAGAGAGAGAGACATAGGGCACTCCAGGGTCATCTGCTGCTCCAAATGAACTCTTAGACACAGGCAACACTTTGTGCATTTGGCTTCCTGTGGGTACTGGAGAATTGAACCCAAGCCCTCAGGCTTGGAAAGCAAGCACCTTTCATATCTAAGCTCTCTCTCCAGCCTCATGCTGAAGTTGAGGCTAGCCTGGGCTATAGCATGAGACTTAAAAAAATACCTTGAAAAATAATAGCATAATTAAACATTAATAGAATAGCCATTGATAACAACCATCTGTGTATTTCTTTTTTCTCTTACTCTAGTAGCCTGCTCTGAGAAATAACAGAATCTGGTTTTCTAGTTTTTCTTTCATTTAAATTTTTGTTAATGATACAGAATTTGACATTTGCTCACGATACAGTGCAAACATACAACACACCACAGCTAAACATTCTCATAAGACTTCAGTACTTCCTGACAGTTTTCATTTCATTTTATACTGTTCCATTTTATTTTAATTCTTGAAAGTAAAAATGTTTGTGGTGGTTTGACTATAAATGTCCCCCACTGTATCATATGCTTGTCATGAAGCCACACACTCCATCACCAGTTGGTGGAGAGAGACTTTGGTAGGGCGGAGCCTTGCTGGAGTAAGTGTGAAACTAAAGATGGGTCATGGAATTTTATAATCCAGTCGTTCATGCCAGTATTAGCTAACTCACTTTTTCCACTTCATGCCAGCTGATGTGATAAGGTAAGATGTCTTGCTGTGTATTCTTTATGCTTTATGGCCCTGTGAGGAATCTTTCCCTGGAAACTATAAGCTAAAACTATAAGCTGAAATAAATCCTTCATGTCCATGGTCTGCTTCTGGTTAGATGTTTTGTTCCAGCAAGTAGAAGGTAATAGGTACAGTGTTTTAGCTATGTCCATGTAAACTCTCAGTCTGAAAAATATTAAAAGGATTTAATGCCATTACTTCTGATACAAAATTGGGACTTATTGTTTAATTGCCTGGTTTTTTTCTTAAAATAGCCTCTCTTCACATTATGCTTTCAATTGACTTTTAACATTTAAAAAAAAATAAAAGCAATTTTATGTTGAATAAATGCTGCATGCATTTTTCACAAAATAATAGCAATAGCACAATTGGATATGTGTTATAAAACAAATTGTAATAGTTTTCTCTTGTCAGAGAGACAGTGAATCAGTTTTAATTATTTTAATACTAAGACTTGGTTTATAGATTAGGAGAATACAGTATTGAAGTGTAAGATGGTTAAGTTAGCTTTTGTGGGAAGTTGTTTTGGTGATGCAAACCAAAATGTCAGAGTTCCAGGTAGTGATGAGCTGTGTGTGAGTGAATATGTGTGTGTGTGTGTGTGTGTGTGTGTGTGTGTGTGTGTGTGTGTGTGTGTTGCTGTTGCTAAGGAGGGGTTAGGAGGTTGTTGTATGCAGCTATCTAGGAGATGACTGGATCAGATTCACGTTCTACTTCTGCCATGGCCAGCAATATGGAATTTGTTTCCTTGGGCCAGTCCCTAGCTATTAGGAAATTCTATCTTGTTCCTAATCCATAGCAAGTCTGTCTCCTCATCTTAATTGTTTTCCGTACTTTTTCTTTGCTGCAATCCCACTTTTAATTCTTGCTGATATTTCTTGGGGTATTGGACTCCTAATAAGATAATAATTGCCTCTGTGTCTTGGAATATTTCTCCTGTTTTCCTCCAGAAGTTCAAGGTTTCAGATCTTACATTGTCTATTTTGAGTTGATTTTTGCACATCCGAGTTCTTAACCATCAGGAAATACTACCAACTCTTCTGGCTCATTTATTTTAATTATCAGTAGAGATCCTCAGAATTCTGAAACAAATCGTTTAGCACCATTTATAATGAAAAACTTTGTATTCATTTTACTGTGACCATTTTTCCTCCGTATGTTATTCCTTTTAACCAAGCACACATAAAATCCTGTCTTCCCCTTCTTAAATAGAAACTTCACAGAATAACATCATCCAAGCAGCACTAAGCCATTACAGTCAAAGAACCACAGAAAAGTTTTGAAGGCATCTTAATACTGTGGAAGCAAGGGTCATTAAGAAAATAAACAATTGTCATGTAAATATATGCAAATGTGTTCACCTTTATGAAGCTCAAGGGTAATATAGCAAACCAGTGCTCATATTCCTCATACTTCCTTGGAGTGAACATAATCTACAACATTTTTCTGATGGCATTTCTTTGATTGACAGGCATTATCTCGGATTTTCTACATTTCTTTATGGCCATGGTAGGTGTTATTAGGATGAGAGATATTAAAGATGTGGTGGGAATTGTCAGTGATTAGAAAGTGTGATATATAGTGTGCAAGCTTGGTCAATCACTTTCCTTTATCTGATTTTCCCCATTCTTGACAGCTCACTAATCTTACCCTATGCATGCACATTGAAACTGTAATCCATACAAATTAATTTATTACTTTATTAGTTTATTGCAGTGGTTCACTGATATGTTTTTTTTCTTCCTTAGAATACTTCTAATCTTTTGTCATTAACAAAAAACTTATTTTAAGATACTAAAAACTACAATATTTTTCACCCTGAAGTCACTCTGTCTTATCATTTTAGTGTTATCAGAGGTGAATACTTAATTATCCTGAAACAAGTAAAGAATTTATATGAGGGTTTTGGATGCAATTGGAGTAATTTTGCAGTCATTGGTAATACTTTCCTTTAGGTAAAATTGTGTTCATTACTAATTTTGCTTTATGAAATAATCTGTGGAAATCATTATTGTATACTATCTGGGTATAAATTATGAGAGCAAGTGTGGAAATCACTATCATTTGATATGAGCCACAAATTGAATTGAATTTGCCTGCCCTTTTCTTCCTAATATCACTAGAAGGATGTGATCTTTGACATTCTTTATTATTTTAGCTACAGAATGGCAATTACAAATAATTTAAGTTTAATTTTAATTATGGAGATAATTTTCTGCTTGATCTCTGGCAAAATTTCCATTATTATAGAAATTGGCCTCTTAGAAAATTGTACACAAAGAAAGCATGCTGCTATAGAGGAAATTTTAAGTCAATTTCATACTTATCAGGACAATGAAATAATAAATAATTACTAGTGGTTCAATTAATGAAGCATCAGTGTAAACTCACCAAGATGTAGTTATATTTTTCATGTAATTGAAACTATAAAATATTTTTTAAAAATCTTTTTTGAGCAGATATACCAAACTTTTTCTCAAATGTTTTAGCATTTTTTTTTGGAAATTTTGAATGGGGTAGAAAAAAATGGATATTTTTGTAAACTACATCAGAAGCTGGGTTTCAAATTTGGAAAATAAGATGTGTTTGTATCATTGCTTATTGACAAAGAAATTATTTTTCCCATTTTTATTGGGGAGGGAGGTAAGCCAAGGTTTCATGTAGCCAAGGCTAGTGTTCAATTCGTTGTGTAGTTGAGGATTGCTTTTAACTTACTGTGTAGCCGATGATGTGCTTGAACCTCTTGCCTCATCTTCCTGAGTCCTGGAATTAGAGGATTATATCATCTTGCCTAGCAGAACATCTAATTTAAGGAAAAATTAGTGATAGAAATCTTTCAGAAGTGAATATTTGAAAGATGGTTAATAAATGAAAGTTCATATTGTTTTGAATCTACTTCAGAAAGTAGAGTTGACCTACAAATTTTATCCATATTCATGAACACAACTTGTTAATTTGAAAATGAGTATATAAAACCAAGGCCACAGTTAGGCCATACACAATTCCAATACCTCCAAAACTTACCTTGAGGCCTCTTTAATCATTATATTTAGCATTCTTTTTGTTCCTTCTGGACCTGAACCATAGAGTGCAATAGCTTCGAAGCGCTCTTTGTCACTGAAATGGCACAGCTGGCGTGAGAGAATATTGTTCTTCTAGCACATCTCAAGTTCTCAGTAAACATAAGAACCACATTTGTATTACAGATATGGAAAACTTCCATCATGAGAAAAAGCTACACTGGTCGAACTTAGCCTAGACTATAACTCTCACTGTGCCTAAGGTCACCAAACATGTTGCCAGATGTGTCTTATTGATTATATTACTCATGTGAATGTATCCTATCATTTCAGTATCCATTGAATAGCTAAGAGGTGTCTGGTAATACTGAGTTTGGAGGTTCCTAGCATGAGCTTAAGGGCAGAACTGCTGTGACAGTATGTGGAATTTTTTGATTCTTCACTGTCACTCTATAAACTGATCGATTTTAATGTTAAGATAATAGACCATTTTAACTTATTACAGTCTCATTACACTTCTAACATAGAACATTATTTTATTTGATTTGGATGTCTGATCATTATAGTATCAATCTGTCATAAAGAAGAACACTGTTTTTATATCAGTAGGGGTTCATTTACTATGTGAAATGAGAATGAGATCTTAGCAACCAGTTAATTATACACACACACACACACACATATATATATATATATATATATATATATATATATATATATATATATATATATATATATATAGTATCCTATTCAAGACGAGAATATGCATTTTTGAAAGTGAATAAAAAGCAAATTTTAGAGAATTCTTTTTATCTTTTTTGTGTACTGAGAAAATGCTCTACCATTCACTTACATTTTTCTCTCTGACATCTGGTTACTTTTTGAAAAAATGAACTGGTGATATATAAGTATAGTTCAAAATATATTATGCAGTATAATATTATATGGAAATCGATAAACACCTTACCAAGTTAATTCTGATATCTGCAATCAGTTGGGGGTGTATACCTCGTGCAATCCTCAACTACAAAAGTACATAATGAATTGAACGCTAGCCTTGGCTACACGAAACCTTGGCTTACCTCCCCTCCCCAATAAAAATGGGAGGGGGAGGTAAAAAAACATAATTTCTTAGTGAAGAAGCAATGATACAAACACATCTTACTTTCCAAATTTGAATCCCATCTTTTGATGTATTATGAGGGAAAGTAATGTTTCTTTTGATGAAAACATACAATGATGAACAAAAGACTATTTGTTCAGATGTTCTTAGCTCCTTAGTAACAATGGTTTAGGAAAAAACATATTTCTCAATTTGTGCCCAGAGCCATGATTCTCTATGAAAACAGCCTGGGAAGCAGATTGTTTACATCCACATATTCTTCCCAGAAAAATTTCTTACCTGAGAACCACAGAGCACATGCATATGGATGTATGGGTGCCATTTATTCTCTCATGACTTTTACTGCCAGTGGTATTAAACAAGAATGCAAATCACATTTCATCTTTTATATCCGTTTAAGTGGGAAATTGTAAATGCATGCAGCATTCTTAAGTTTTCAAGTGATAAATTATGCAAGTAAGTCATATAGAGTTTCTATTTGTTTCGGTGTGTCTTGTTTTTAATGTGCTCAGACACTTGAACAGAAAGCCACCTTGATGCAAAAACATGATGATATGGAGCTGAAAACCATGGATCAATGTGACACCACACCAATGTATGAGGCACAGAATAAATTCATGTAAGGCCCCGATAAAGAGGAAAATATATGAGATTTTTAATCCTTGAAGTCATCTCTTCTTACATATCCACTTCTGAACTGATTATTTTAAACAAAAGCGTTTGTCACCAAAAGTATGTTTTATGCTATTATTTAAGTACCATTAGGACATGATTGTCCCTCCTCTGAGCATAGTATCTCTTAAATATGGTTTCTATTTTATTCATAAAAACAGCAAGAGAAAATAACTTTCATTCTTGTTTCCTCCAGTCCATGAATTTTATGTTTGTAAATATAATTCATGTACCAGGAGAATGTTTAAAATTTTGCTATTGTATTGGACATCAAATGGAAGCTACATCAATTTCTAAAAACAAAACAAAACTAAACTAAACACAAACAAAACAAAATGATCCAATAGCAGAGCCTTAAAATGTGAATCAAATATGACAGTTATGAAGTTCACTTCTATTTCTTCTTGAGAAACAGAATATAAGTTATTGTTACTTTCATTATTACCAACATTATTTACACTATTAACTTCTAGTACTTCATGTAAGTTTTAAGTTATTTGATTGTTATGTGCATCCCCATTGACCTGCTGTCCCAAACCAATGTGCAAACTACAAATTAGTGAAGCAGTTAGTTTCACTTGTAAGATTGTTTTCACATCAGGAGTTTCAGATGATTTTAGAAGAGGCTTTGCGGTTTTGCATCTGTCTTGGATGCCTTAGGCCGCATCTACTGAGTCATCTCTCCTCAGGAGGGCCTTTGCTGTCTTTAATCTTGTGTGTTGCCTATTTCATTCCCACAGTTATGTCTTTACTTGACATATAGTTAGTTTCTAGCTGTCCATCATGACACATTATCATGAGGGAATTAATGATTTTGAGACAAAAAATAATAACTTCTCCCAACCATTATCTTGCCCCATGGCATACGCCAGATGTGTGGATCACCCAGTGAACTCAGACATCTGTAGGAGGAAATGGAAGATGTTGAACATTTTGAAAAGAAATCCTGACATGGCAGGATAGTTCGCAGGTCATATTGAAGTACTAAGAAAAGACTAAGTCATGTGAAATATAGATTTTAAAAATGATATCATTTCAGATGTCAAATCTAATATGTTTTGCTTCCCCATGCTGTAGATAAGCATATGATTCTAGGAAATACTAATTGAAAAATATGGACAGGAAGCATATAAGAAGGTTATTAAAACTGGAGAGCAAATACGGAGTTTACTTTTTAATATCAGTGGATTGAAAATCATTAAATCTGAATTTATATGTAATGGTATAATACTGAACACTATACCATCTATTTCCTTGGGCTTCTCTTGTGATATGATAATGAAGGCAACCAAAAAAGTTTCACAGAGAAATGTTTCAAAGTTCTAGACAAGTACCTAAATTATTTTTTCTTTGTTTTTGAGTCACTTGAGATTATAAACATCTTTTGTGAGAGACGAAGGGAAACTTTTCCCTCAGAATATAAAGGACAAATCTTAGGAACTTTACTTCAGAAGTTTCTGCTCTCCACTATATCATGGAATATCTGTCAGGCACCTTCATGGTATTTATTAAATGAATACTTGTATTTCTCTTCACTTTTCTAACATAAAAAAATAACTATATGTAAGGTAAATTACTTGTTTCTCGATCTCATGCAATGCAAAAAGCCCTGGTAAATCAAAACATTAAAAATCTATCCATTGAGAAACCAAATATTCATTTAAGTAAAATATGCATAATGAAGCTTCATTTATGATATTGAAAATAAGTGAATACAATGTTATATGAGCTATAGTCAAATAAAATATTAAATTTTCTTTCTCACTAACAACCAAACTGCAAACATAACATGTAATTAAATGTGAATTGACAACATGTAACAGTAATCAATTTGTTTCACCTTAACCATATATTTTTTGGTACTGAATGGTCAATTCAGCACAATTCATTTTATTAAGAGCCTTTTGCTAAAAGTATAATTTTATTTCCAGCTCAATAACCTGTATCTATAAGTAGATTTATCTCAGCTTTCTTTGACCCCATCCAATTAGGAGGTTAAAATTTTGTACATAGAACTGACCAAATATTATTTCTTACTTTGTTAAAACCCCAAAGAGCTGGAGGTATTGGCAAATACGATTCTCTCACACATACACTGTGAAACAGGACACTTCATCATTCTAATCACAACTACACTGCATTCAAATTCAATAATCTTGGAGTCTTGAGTCCTTATCTGAAGAAAGCAATTCCATGAAAACTTTTAAATGATTTTATCTACTTTACACAGCACATGGGATTTGAAGGAAAGCATATTGGTTTGAATTTTGAGATACTTAAACTCCCTTGGTGCCACCTGAAATTTTACTCATTTTCTGTGTGTCTAATTAGGTCAAAGTTCTGCCTGGAATCCAATCGGTATGCTGTGGGGTTGTGGGATACATACACACAAGTGTAAAAGTGTATACTAGTCCAAAATTTATCAATAACTGTCTGTCCTTGAAACAGATACTTTTGTTACATTTACAACATTCTCCTTCCTTCTCAGACTGATAGGAATTGAATAACAATAGAAAACAGCCTTGTATTAAACTCCTTTGTTTCTTTGTATTTCCAGAGAGTACTTAGTAATTCTTTGAGTAAAGATATTGTTCTAAGAGTTGTGTTCTATGAATGAACACACTGTAAAGTGATATATTAGAGCTGGAAATGTAACTCAATACGTGAAGTGCTTTCTTGCCTAGCATTCAGAAGGCTCACTGAGTTTGATCCCTAAGACCAAATAAAACTGGGCTCTGTGGGAAATGCTGGGGTCCTGGGAAGTTGCAGGCAGGAAGATTAGGAGTTCAAGGTCATAATCAGTTAGCAAATTCAAAGCTAACATAGGATATGTGTGACCCTGTATCTAATAATATAAATAAATAAATAGTAAATAAATCAAAAGGGAATGAATGAATGAATGGCTAAAGTAATACTGAGAACATTTATCTTTGTCTCAGCCCAGCTGAAAAATATTTCAGCAAAAGAATTGTGAGGAACCTTTTTTTTTTTTATATATATTTATTGTCCATAATGAGTTACATTATTTAGTCGGCAAACCATGCGTTGTTATCTTTTTTTAAAGCAGTTAATTGTAAGTAGAGAGAGATAGAGAGAAGAGAGAGAGAGAGAGAAGAGAGAGACAGAAAGAATGGGCACACCAAGGCTTCTAGCAGGTGCAAACAAACTCCAGATAGATGCATCTGGTATTATGTGGGTACTGGGGAGTCTAACCTGGGTCATTAGGCTTTGCAGGCAAGCATCTTAGTGACTGAGACATCAAACCATCGCTGAAGAATCATTTTGAACTGTGAGAAGTGACTACTTATTTAAATACTAGAACCTGTACAATTTGATTAAAAGCACAAAGGTTAGTTCATGTTAGGTGACTATTATCCTTGAAGGGGAAAATGTCGGTTTTTCCACTTCACCTTTATGACATATTTTACAAGGAGGCCCTCAGTGTTAATTTTATGTTAGTGCTAAATAATTACATTTAGAACATTATTTTCCTAAACTACACTTGTATTGTTTCATTTCCAAGACTGTCTAGATTCTCTGAAAATAATAGAACTTGACACTTTCAGGTAGAAGAATAATATTGTTTTGTCTCATGTCCCCAACGACACCTGCTGAGCAATTTATCATGGTCCAAAGACCATGGCTATACAATCTCATATTAAATGCAAAAGTCTCATCCAAAGTACAATCCCCTGTGTGCTTACAGACTTTGGTTTGAAAAGCCACATATTTATTCAGATCTTTGTTTCAGTGTTAATCCCTGTCTGACAGCATCTCAGATCTCTTGCTTAAACATTCCTCTACAAATGCCACCTCATACTAATTAAAATGAAAGATTTCAGCTACTGTTTATTTATTAATTCAACCAAGACTTCCTGTAAATAAAAAAGTATCCAGGAGGGAGAAGTTTTCTATTTGACTTGCAAATTGCTTTGGCACTGTCAGCTCTGTCCACAAAAACTAATGTTTTGAAACACAGCGAGTGATTTCATCTTAGCTTACATCATACATTATGGCCCAATTATAACCAAATAGTAGCTCCAATGTAATTCCCAGTATAATGCAGATAGTGAAATCAGAAATGCCATTTAGGTTTAAGAAATCCAGATTGTAGATATAGCATAACTAGCCATTTTGTAATGACATGATTGCTTTCAGGTGAGTGAGTTAGAAAGCAATTACTAAGAGAAATATGGCGACAGAAGGATTTGTTTAGCTTTGTGGACTTTTTGACAATCTTGGGACTGTTTTATTAAAATGAAGAGTACTGGGGGCTGGAGAGACGGTTCAGTGGTTAAGACACTTGCTTCCAGTGCCTAAGGCCCTGGGTTCAATTCCCTGGTACCCATATAAGCCAGACCCACAAGGTGGTATCCCTGGTGCTAACTCTCTCTCTCTCTCTCTCTTTCTCTCTCTCTCTCTCTCTGTCTCTCTGCTTGAAAATGAATAAATAAAATGTTAAAAATAAATAAAAAATAAAATGAAGAGTACTGACTTTAGTACCCTTGTATATCTTCCTATTTTTTTGCTACATGGATTCTTTCGGGGATAAATATAACTAATGATTTCTGGTTCCCCTTTTATTAAGATTAAAACAAAATTAGTTGAGTCTACTACAGCCATGCATAGATGTTCACATTAGGAATGATGAACTGGAGGAAAAGGATGCAGGCACAGTTGTAGAGGACCTTGTTGGGGAAGCGCTTCCCTCACCAGAATGTTGACATGAACATTTATATTTTTCAAGTTTCCCAGTTGCTTGGATAACTGATAAAGCTGGTATTTATATCTCTACTGAGCAACACCTTTCTTTTCTCACTATTAATATGAGTATTTTTCCCAATTGAAGATGTCATAAAAGGAGTGGTTCATGTGAATCCTTCATTTTTAAAAATAATTACAACAAAGTAGCCATGAAAGTTTAAGGAAGCTAACATAAACCAAAGGTGCCAATTGTTATCACTATTTTCAGCTAATATGTAATCTCAAGAAAGTAAAATTGCCCTCGTGAATTTACAAAGAATGGCTTTTCCTCCCTAATCTGCCATGGCACAGTAGGAATGCTTTGCTGAGAAAAACATCAAATGCTTCCTAGACTCGCCTTAAGGAAACAATCAGATACACGGGGAGGCCCTACAGAAGCCAGATTAGGTAGACTGTCTACCTGCCTTATGTCTCAGAGATGTAATGTCCATGCATTTGTATGTGATATTTCCTTCCTCCATTGTAAATGAAGTCTTAAGATGCTCCTGAGATCTCAAATGAGAAGCCATGACATCTTTAGTGCTGAGCTCATTATCAATAACAGCCTGGGATGTGGACCTGGAGGACAAAGAAGAGTCCCTGAGAAAAGACACTGATGAATCAGGGGACGTATAATTCAGACTCGGTGGCAATAGAAAGGGTCGGTGACCCCTGAGTGGGTAAGTTAATACAGAAAGACATGCTAAGCTGATGTTAGGGGGAAAGTATTACTTAAAACTTCTGCATTATCTTTTTAGTTTTGCTTTTAAGGTCTAATTATCCTCAAAGAGTCTAAAAAAACCTTTTCCTTTTAAAACTTCTGGGGAAAAAGAACTTTTTCTTAAGCTTTTTCCACTGCATGGTCACTACAAGGGGCATTATCTGAAGGGAGTTATGTTCTCCTACTTAACTAGTGATATTTTTATTTTAAAATACATGTATATACATTATATGTTAAGCACTGCAGTCAAGGTCTTATTTAAATCATTGATACAATCTTGAACATGAGGAGACTAATGTTTTTATCCACAACTTTCAAGGAAGAAAATTGAGGTGCAGTGATTCTATTCAATTCACTAACAGTGAACATGCAATTAATTAAGTGTAGAAGCTGCTAACAGACACCAAGATTCTGTAAAACCAGAGGGGGAAAAATCACCACTAAAGAGAAGTTTTAATTGTTAAAGGAAATTAATGCATGCAGACTTATAAAAGCATTTATAATTTAATATTATTAATTTAACACAACCATGAGAGAGTAGGAAATATAAATTACATAGAAATGTCTTGCTATTTTTAATTTTTTTTTTATTTTTATTAACAAGGGGAGAGGAGAGAGAGAAAGAGAGAGAAGGGGGGGGGGAAATGGGCATACCAGGTGCTCTATCCTCTGCAAACAAATGCCAAATCAAATGCATGTATCACTAAGTGCATCAGGCTTCATGTGGGTACAGGAGACTCAAATCCAGGTCGTTAGGCTTTGCAGACACATAATTTAACTGCTGATCCCTCTTCCCGAGCCTGTGTCTTGCTATTTCTCTTCTTGTTTTAAAATTTATTTTGTAGGTGTGGTGATTTTTTTTAATTAGGTGTCTCCCATAAACATATGTGTTTTGAATGCTTAGTTCCCAGCTGACAGTAATTTGGGAGGGGGGCCTTGTTGGAACAAGTGTATTATTGGGGACAGGCTTACCAGGATTAGAGCATTAAAGACAGCTTACCAGGATTCAGCTCACTCTCTGGCTGCTGTTGGCCGCCTGATGTTGGCCAAGAAGTGATGTCTATCCCCTGCTCTGCTACCTTTCCCTTGTCATCATGGAGATGGCCCAGAAAGACTGTAAGCCAAAATAAACAACTTTTCTCTCATCAGCTGCTTTTGGTTGGATGCTTTGTGCCAGCAACTAGAAGGCAAGTACAATAGCTAATAAATTAAAAAGTATTAAATCAGAAACATTCAAATAAGAAGCATTAATTTAATGTGCTTGGCTGATGGCATGTCTTAGTGAAAAATGTATTCTGTGAAGTTTGAGTTAATACCTATCATCTATAAATCCTGAAATCAGCAGAGCAGACTGAGAGAATGAACTCTTTGAGACTAAAATGGAACCATGGTTCATATTCGATAAAAAAAAAAACAACTCTTAAGTGAGCAGTTCTCACAAGTCAGTTAGAGTGATATGCATCTAGTTAACTTATGCAGCCGAAGCTTTTCATTGTTTGCTAACAATTTCTGTCCTTTAATAACTGCGAGTTAGAGATAGAACTAAATTATGTTTCATTTTTATTACTCTAGCACTAAAATAAATATTTTTAGTTCAATATCAGTGAACCCTGTTATAACAATGCAAGTCATCTTGAATGTGACATAAATGTAAATTAGATTTTAATTCTAGCTTATTTTTAACATTGCAAATTTGATCTAATGCGGACTTCTCACTTAGAGAGCATGCCATCAACAGGTCTTACCCTTCTTTGGTTAGAAAATTATAACTTGCATTTTAATCTATGTCTACGTATTTTCTTCATTCTTGCAAAATTACAGTAATGAATTATTTTACAGTATAGTACTGTTAAACTTTTAACCCCAAATCTCAACTTCTTTCAGAAACTAAAGCCGTATTTTAAATTAAACGTATTTCTTGTACAAGTATCAAAATGAGGTCTATCTTAACAAAATATTTTGCATAGTGTCAAAATAAACACGAAGAAACTGTTGAAGTTTAGCATTTGGCAAAAACAACAAAATGGAAGCTAAGCGTATTCTGTAACATTAAGAGTAAATAGCTTTCTGTCCACTTTTGCTATAACAGAATAAATGCCTTCTAACCTACAACTCTATGGATAAAACTGACTAGCTCTAGAAAAACTAATCAACTATAGAATGAGCAAAAGCATAGTTCTTTTATAAGAATGTTAACACAAAATCATAAGCCCCTGTGGGCCTAAATTTCCAGTATCCCTCCAAACTTTTGCTGGAGAGGGCACCAATGAGCAAGAAGATAGTTCTCCAGGGAAATGCAATATGAGGCAAAATTTCAAGCCAGATGAAAGAGAAGCCAATGTTTGGGATCATCACAGGAAACAAGTTCAAAGATGTCAATTGTCAACAACACACTAGAGATCCTAGAAATCCCTGTTAACAGCCTGTATCCTGAGCTGATCCCTTGAAGGAAGGAAACTAACCTAAACACTGCCAACTTTGTGTCCTCTCTGGGATACAAGCTTGAAGGTTGGAATTATCATTTTAATGAAACAAAGATGATAACAAACAACCATTTCAGAGACTGCAACATAATCCAGTCTTTAAGAATAGTATTCCAAATATACAGAAAAGTATCCAAATTGCTCAGCAGATACTAAACCAGAAAAAAGTGATGATCTTCTCAAGAAAAAAAGGCTTTCAGTAGGGACCAATTCTGTGCTTTAGCATGTGCGAGCATTAGAATGTTTTTATGTGTTTTGAGCACCTGCCCCTGTATTCTAGAATTGTACAGCAAGTCTAAAAGTTCAATGATAGTAATTTCTAAAACAAACAACAAACAAACAAAACTTATGGGCTTTAAAGATTGCTTGGTGGTTAAAGTAGTTGCCCACAAAGACTAATGATCCTGGTTTGGTTCCCCAATACCCAGTAGAGCCAGATGCACAAAGTGACTTATGCATCTGGAATTCATTTGCAGTGGCTGGAGGCCCTTGCTTACCCATTCTCTCTCTCTCTTTCTCTCTCTCTCCCTCCTCCCTCTCTTTCTGTCACTCTGTATCTTTCCTCTCTGTCTCTTTGTGCTTGCAAATAAATAAATAAATATTTCTTTATATAAAAATGTTATAAAAACAAATGTAACTGTCATGAGAAAAATAAAATTTGAAATAAAAAAAAATTCGATGGGCTTAATAGCAGAATCCAGTTGAAAAAATGTATAGTGTCAGTGAAGTGAAGCTATATATCAATAAAGAATTTTGAATATCTGAAGAAATCAAATTTTTTTTTGAAAATAAACAGAACCACAGAGACTTGTAAAATTATCAAGGCATGTAAAAGTATGCATTAGAAACCTGAGAGAAAAAAATGAAAGAAATAAAAGTGGAAAGGAGATGGCAAGATTTGAAAACAAGTCAATTATTTCCCAAAATACCAAAAGCATAAATGGACAACTTACTAAGGATAATGAAACAATGAGTCTTTTAATATTTAAATTTAACTCTGAAAAGACTTATAGGAAAGTGAGCTAAGGATGTAATATATGGCTGAAAAGAATTCTTCAAGCTAAAGGAACACAAATTTGAAGGTAAACTTTATTTTCCGAAAGAAGTAGTGATTGACATGAAAAGTGGTACATAGTTTTGTGTAAAGTTATACAAATGACACTTATATTATGTATACATAAAGAAGCATATGTCAAAATGACAAAAGTTACATTGCAATTAATTTTTAAAACACATGGAAATACTAATGAGAAAATGAAGAAAACAAGTTAAAAAAACAGAATTTAACAGAAAATTCATCAAACAAAACAGCTGATCTACACAAGTAGAAATTGATTCAGAATATTAATAAATGCAGAGGGACTAAGTGCATCCATAAAAGCCAAATGTTATTCTACTACTTAACTAAAACAAAAAGCCATCATGTTTCTTAAATAGGATAAAACTAAGGTAGGCATACACATTATACATAGTAGCCGTAAGAAGGCTACTCAAATATAAGCTACAAATGACACTTATTACAAGAGAAAATTGGGACAGCCTATAAAGGAGGAACTGCTGGTTCATTAGCCAATCTGAGTTCCAATAAATACTGATGTCAGGCTTTAAGTATGGCTAATTTGGATAAGCACTGAGAACACCACTCACCAATAAATTGGACTTTTCAATACCAACGTAAGCAGTTGATAAAGAACTTAACAATTATCAACAGAATGGTAGGGGAGATGAACTAAGGAAACCAATTATCTATTTAGTTCTACTTTTGTTCCCTGTGGTGAACAACAAAACAGAACCTACCTCAGATGAGCTGGAAGGTGGAGGAGGTTGTAGTGCTTGCCATGGTATATACACATCTGAATTTACTGTACACACACACACACACACACACACACACACACACACACACACACACAAACGGTGGTTGGAAAGTAAAATGCCCCCTAACAACCTCATGTGTTTGTGATTCATCCTCATATGAATTCCCAGCAGGTGGTCTTGATGGAGGAGGTGTGTCACTGGGGATGGACTTTTGGGTTTCAAGCTAGCCAGCATTAGCTATCTCAACCTCTCTCCTTCCTCCCTGGTCACTTGGAGATGTTATACCTAGATATCTGCTTTTGCCATGTTTTTCTGTCAAGATGAAACTTCCCCTTAAAGAATGTAAAGCAGAAATAAACCTCATTTCATAAGCTGCTTCTTGTCGGGTGTTTTTTCCCAGCCCAAGGTAATTTTTACAATACACAGAGCATTGTCTAAAAAGATTGAAAAAAAAAAAGATTTGGGTAGAGGAATTAAAAATTTCACACATTCTTTCAATAAAATCGTCTCCAAAATGATCAAATGGAAAGTATTAACTAAAGGAATAAGCTTTAAATCAAGCAATGATATATACACATATACCCACATGAGTATGTACATGTATGTATATGAGTATGTACATAAGATTCCGTTTTGCCCTGATAAATAGCAGTTTTCTTTAATAAGCAAAGACTTGACACAATAACATTTACTCAGTAATAAATTCATTCAGTAATAAAGAGGAATTCATTCTTAAACTAAACATAGCTATGTTGTTCATGGCAATATCACTGAAGTAATGCATATGCAAACTAGGTTAGAAACAAATACATTATGTTGTCAATCACATGAAAATACATCATGCGAAATAATACTATAGATGTTATTTTGGGGATTATGTGTATTCTTTTAAAATGTCATTGTGTGGGTGTGATTTTATTAACCAAATCAGTATTAAAGAAAGTAACATTTGCATTACCGTGAAATATATGGGTATATATGTTCATGAATTTTGACAAATTCATGCATGCATATTCATTCATACATATTTATGTAACTATGACTCCAAAAAAGTGTATTTCCATTATTCCAGATCGTCTTTTCCCCCTTCAGTCCTCACAACATATATAAATAGTATTTCCATTTCCATGAATATAAATCAGGTCTTGCCCATCCTTAAGCTTCATTTAAACAGAATTTTATGCTATCAACGCACTGAGTCTGATTTCAGTCACTTAATCTATTACTTTTGAGTTTGCTATGCTTCTCAGTAATTCTATTCAATGTTACTATAAAAGAATGAACGGTATGACTTTTTCACACTTTATACAAATAATTTCTTGTTGATATTCCTTTGGCTAATGATAGTCTTCAATATTATGAATAAAATACATTGTAATTTGTCATACTTACTGATCATTGTGAAAGGTTTTCTGTGGTACAAATATAGGAGAAAGGCTATACCATGGGTGTTACTGTATTTACTTCATTGGAAAATGCTAGTATTTTCAATGACTATAACATCGTCCATTCTTTTTGTCAGATTTGCATTAAATACCATACTTAATTAATAAGCCTAAAACATAAATGTGATATTTTAGTGCTAGTATTACAAAAATTTTAAAAAATAATTTATATATATATATATATATATATATATATATATATATATATATATGATTGTCTGCCAAAAATAAATTTCCAAAACTGAAATAAACTATTGCACATTTGTCCAAAAACCAGGATGAGCATTCACCTTCTCATCCCATGTAGGCCTGTGTTAACTCTGAGAAAGTTACATGAGTAGGTGTTGAGAAATACTAGGGTCCTTAGATATACCTGGCTAAAATTCCCCCACAATGACCCTAAGATCAGAGCCAGGTGTGGTTGTACCCCCTTTAATCCCAGCACTCAGGAGGCACATGTAGGCATTCAAGGCCAGCCTGGGACTAGAAAATGAAGGATTCCAGGTCAGCCTGACCTAGAGTGATACTCTACTTTGAAAAAAAAAAGACAAAACGAACACCATTATGTTAATTACGTATATTCATTGATTTACCTTTTAAAGTCCTGCTTAGATATTGTTGAGGAGGGTTGGCTCACCGAGCAAATAACCACACAAAGTTCCTGACATTACTCCAATTTCTGATTGTTTTCTTCCTTCTAATCCCAAAAACCCAAAATGGGGCATAATGACCCCAATGTTCTTGTAGTAACTGCAGTAATTATTATTTAACCAGGAAGACAGAATGTGTCTGAATTATTCTGGAAGCCCTAAGCAGTAAAAGACATATTCTACGTTAATTTTTTATTCCCAGATTCATCCCTCGCGTTTAAATGCAGAGACTTGCTCGGAACTTGCAGGCATTCAGTTTCTGTGTTCGCATTTGTTTCTGGTGTAATTTCGGCTTTGTACAATGACAATTCATAGAACAGAGTCATCCCATCAGTTAGTAAATTCTAGGAAATGAGAGATAAATAAGATTTGATATTTAACCACAGAAGTTAACATTTCTGGAGTGTATTTAATGACCGTGTTCCCTTTGTACGTCTTATCTCCAGACATTATGAAGTGTACAAAGGCAATCCGTACTACTGTTTCTTAATTTCTCCTATTTATGTGAGATGGATAACTGCTGATTATTGGACTATGAATCCATTTCATAGAAAGTAAAGAGCAATCTGCCTGCTGTGAATGTATTTGTCTGAATGAGCAAGCACGTGCTCCTCGGGAGATCTGGGGAAATGCTAGCTTATTTGATATCTACTGCATTGGGTAAAGCAGAATGCTGAATGTGGCTACCCAGGCCAGAGGTCCAATTGTAGGTGAATTTTCAATGTGTAACAACTGTATTTCTAGTGCATAGGAGGTGCAGAGGGAATTTAATAATGCTTCATGAAAAAAATAACCTCAAACATGGTACAAAGAAGCTATATGTTTAATTAGACACTGAGATACTCTAGTTTTGAAGTCTGTCATAAGTCACTTTAGAGTAATTCATTTTAAATGCATATTGAAGAATAACTTCCTGTACAAGAAATGAACAAAAGGTCATGCATGTAACATTGGTATTGATAATGGTCCAAACTAAATTACATTTGCATTGCTATTTCTGTGACATGCAAATGATATATACATGTGGTCCATGTGTTTCTTCTTAAAAGTAATTGCTGGCCCCACCTCCTTACCCCCTTGTTACCCACCCCACCGCTCAGTTTTGCTGCCCTCTCACCTTCCAGCACATTCCAGCCCAACTGCCTCTTTCTATGACATACTCACTGAGCTCTTTGATGGCCTTAACACCTAACTTCAGCATTTCTCTCTAAGTGATGTTTCTTTAAATCTTTGTAAAATGACCCCAAGTCATTTAAATCACACTTGTAAATGTCACATCCCACAGTACTTCCCTGTCCTCCCTGGGACTTCACTGACTTTGTAACACTTATCACCCTGACATTTTCCTCACTATTTATTTTTCGCTTGTTTCTGACTGCCCAGTAGAAGGGGTGTGATTACCCACCGTCTCTCAACTTTCGCACATATGGATAGTGGATGTCAACTGAAGCAAGACCCACTTAGGTCATGGAACAATCAATTTCAGTAGAGAGAATAAACAAAGATCAATGTGTTAAAAAATCATTGCAATAACAAAGTGAAGTTCATAATGAATATTCCAGATTTATCCTTCCTCAGGGATTTTTTTTTCAATTTATATATGTTTATCTTTCAGATAATTGGGTTTCTTTATGCTGTTTGTCTAGCAAATTTTGGGCTTGTTTCCCTCCCCTTTCATCCCCCATCCTCTTCCCTCTGTTGCCTTACCCCAATACAGCCCTCTTTCTTTTCTCTTAACAGATATTTTCTTTGTTGTGTCCACATTCTTTCATCTCCTCTTCTTTGTGGTCTCTTCTCTCAATTCATTGCTTACATTCATTCTCATATACCCTTTACATAAATAAATACATTAAAAGTGAGGATTAACATAAGAGAGAGAACATGTAATATTTTTGTCTCTCTGGGCCTGGTCTACTTGACTGA
Source organism: Zapus hudsonius (assembly GCA_004024765.1). Classification (NCBI taxonomy): domain Eukaryota; kingdom Metazoa; phylum Chordata; class Mammalia; order Rodentia; family Dipodidae; genus Zapus; species Zapus hudsonius. Next base: position 11,800 of record PVHP010008385.1, on the reverse strand, counting down.
ATATGATCATGCCCAGTTCCATTCATTTTCTTGCAAATTTCATCACTTCATTTTACTTTATTGCTGAATATAATTCCATTTCTTTATATAAAGACCTTTGGATATGTACCTAGGAGTGAAATATGCCTGGGTCATATGGCAGATCTCTTTTTAACTCTCTGAGAAACCTTGATGCTGAATTGCATAGTAGCAGAACCAGTTTACTTTCTCCTCAACAGTGAACAAAAAACTGTCCCTACAACCACGCCAACATTTATTTCCATTGGTTTTCTTGATAATAATCATTGTGGCTGGATGAGATCAAATCACAAAGAGGCTTTCCTTTGCATTTCCCTAATGGGTAAGTAATGGATAAGGATTATTTTTAAAATTTTATTATTTTTATTTTAAATAAATATTTTTATTTATGCATTTATAAGCAGAGAGAGAAAGAGAGAGAGAGAGAGAGAAAGAGAGAGAGAGAGGAGAGAGAACTCCAGCTGCTGCAAATGAACTCTAGACACATGCACCATTTTATGCATCTGGCTTTACATGGGTACTGGGGAATTGAACCCAGGTCTTTAGGTTTTGTAGGTAAGTGCCTTAACTGCTGAGCCATCTCTCCCGCCCAGATAAGGATTTAAAATTTCTTCATATAATATCAGTTGGCCTTCTTCATTCAATGTTTTGCTCCAAAAGTCCTTGCATAACTACCACAGTCAAATATATTCACTGATAAGTCTTTAATATAATATATAATTTTAGTGCATGGCAATATTGAGTTATCATATTAGTTTATTTTTGCTTCTCTGTAACGCACAGTCTTTAAGAACATGGGTCCTCTTTGGTTCATTTGTACTTGCTTATTTGTTGCCCAAACCAGTTCCTCAGAATATTGGCAGAAAAGGCACATTGAATACACCAAATATTTTACAGGCTGTGTCAGGTATCAAGATGCATCAAGGAAAAAAAGATGAAAGTATAAAAGCAACTGATCAGAAGAAGGTAATGCTCGCTAAGAGAATGACAGAAGGAGACAGGTGCCTGTTGTGTGGCTATCGTCTCTAAATTGAATTGTTTTCTATTTGAGATTTCCTTAATTTAGAGAATAAAATATTTAAGCCTAGAGAAGGTTCTGACTCTTACAAGATTCACAAGGGTCCTCCCTCCCCAAGGTTATATAAGCATTGTCAATTGTTGAGGAGAGTAAACTGCCTGGAAGTCATGAAAGGAGTCCCAGAGGTACTTCTACTTGCTGTCACCCCTGGTAAGGTGGGGTATTGGGTAAAACCATTTCGTCACCCATGCTCTCATGAGTAACCCCTTACCCATACTCCGGTAAGTAATCATAATATACTCACTGGCTCACTAAGCTAGATTTGGGTAGACTTATTTCTTCAGTCTGTTTTCAGTGTCAGATCTAGAGTGAAAAGATTTTTATGTCTCTCCAGGAAAAGTCATTCAGCAGTATGTAAAGGGGAGGAAGATGTATCTTTGTACAGTGTATGATAGTTTTGTCTATAAAACCACAGTTGAGAATGTGGGTTACATATCCACCAACTCAAATCTTGTCTGTATATTATAGGCCTTTATCAAGTATATAAGACAGCAAGTCTGTAAAAAATCACATATAAGGTTTGGCACGATTTACAAATGGATATGAAAGTTTCCTGTAGTTTCTTAAAGTTTAATTGTATTAAAAAATGATTTCAAACTTGATAAGTCTCAGAAGGAAAATTTCTGGTTACATAGGCAAAAGATGACATCAAAAGAAATTTGAAGAAGGAAGAGATAATTTAATAAAAAAGAAACAAGTTAACAACATCACATTAACAAAAATAAGCCAGATTCAGAAATATAAAAGTCTCATGTTTTCTCTCATATGTGGATCATGATAAATACACAGATAGGTAGGTAGATGATTGATAGCTGATAGATGATAGATAGGTATAGACAGAAAGAGAATCTGGCATGCAGTTAATTTTCCATATACTGGCTTGAATTTAGGGTTATCACATGATATTAATTGAGATGAGTAGCACCCAGCTGTTCTGAAATACACCTGGGTGTTTTCCCAGGAAGCTTGAGGTGATAACTATCAATCTAAGTGTTTATATCTTCAAAATTTTGTAGCACATAAGTGAGGGGAAGTTGCCACCCAAGAATGTATTTTCCATGCAGGCAGAAGGGACTAGTTGATGTGTTATTGTTTTCAATTCATACTCACCTGAGTTTAGCTTTCATTGATTGACTTTACCTTCTAGGCATTAATTATAGAATAAAAACCTCTGTATTCAATTTTAAATTTTTGTGATATATTTTAGTCTCTTCTACTGTGACAGTTCAGGAAAGCTCCATAGACCCCCTCCCTCTGAGTGGGAGGTGTCTTTAGCCAGAGGCTAAATCTAGATGCATAGGCTTATTGGTCAGGTATAGACCAATCAACTGTCTCTCTGACTTACCTGGGGGAAGTTTTAAAAAGCTTTCCTAGAATAAAGCTAGTCTTTTTTTTTTTCTCCACTTGGCATCCTAGAAGGAGGACTTCATTTTCCAGGTAAGGCCCCTCACCCAAGACCTTAGGCTGGGGTGGGGTAACGGGGGGGACTCAGGATTCTTTAACACATAATTCTTTCCCTCTCATGATGGGGACCCTATGATATCTTTTCTTCTGCTGCTTGTTTGGCTGAGCAGCACAGATTATTAAAATCTCTCCCATATATTCTCCCCACACTGGTGCCTGGAAACTCTGTAACTCCCCATGTTCCCTTAAATAATAATGTTCCCACTATACCTTAATATCTTGTCTATGATTTTAATTCTTTAACATTTCTAACCCCCAGCTCTGTCCTTACACTACTACCGTGTAATGTGTCCTTATAGCAGAAATCTTGTATAAGGTCCTTTGTCTAGTTTTTATAAGAGGCTCAATAATTATGAGGAGAAAATTAATGTCAGAAGATTTGATGGACATATCTTTGGCAGAGGAACCTGAAAACTTTAATTAATTCTGACAAGGTGTTGGAGTCATAGGCTTATTTAACCACCCATCCTGTGGATTGAAGATTATATACCGAATGAAGACTCTGTACAATAAGCCAGATTTTGCAAATAGATTTAAATATTTATCTACTAAAATGAGTTTCATATTATGATATAATATATGCAGACTGCCCCAGGTAGGAATAATTCTTTTGAACATTTTCCTGCAGTTAAAACAGTGACTTTCTGAAATGACTTTAACCGAACGTGAAAGTATATGAACTTAATGTGCATTTAAAAATCTAGTCACCAAGTTTTACATGATACATTCAAAAAGAAACTGTTATGGGCAGCCACATACCACTGGGATGAATCGCCAAACCAGGCACAGTTATGGGAGGAAAGGATTTATTGAAGCTACAGATCCAGTGGAAGTTCCTTAACAGGAAACAGAAAGAGGCTGGTCCCTTTTCACAAGTCCAAGAAGAAAGAGAAATCCATCACCAACGCCACATACACAGAACAGCAAACAGTCAGGAAGTGAAGGGAAAGAAATTGCAAGCTAAAGGGAGGTCCCAGCCTCAGAGAGCACTCATACACATTGACCTACCTGACATGGATAGTCAGGCACAAAGACCCTGAATTTAGTGAAGACTAATCTCTGGAACTTTCCTATCCAGAGATGGGCAAAGCCTGATAAATAAGGGAGCTAACTCCTGGTATACCAGCCTGGGACTGGGCTAGCTGCCTCTAGCAGCAGCCTGAGGAGAAAGAAACAGAGGAGTTTAGTTTTAGCTGTTTGTAAACCTGCTGCACCTGCTGTTACCACTGCTCTGAAGTTACTTTGGTTGTGGCTCCTGTCTTCTGCATACAGGTGCTCATTGGCACTTTTACTGAACAGAGAAAAGCCAATAATACATGAACCAGTAGTATGTTGTGTGAGAAAAGGTTAGGGAATTTTCCACCTTGGATAATCCTTACACATTTGCTAAAGGAAGGGATTTAGGGGTATGACCTGTGGACTCTGCTGATCCAGAACACACATACATTTTGATCACAAATGCAATCACATTAAGTGCACCTGTTGCCTTCAACAGATCTGTGGACCCATAGTTACTGCCCTCATTGGCTTCAAAGCTATGATCAGCATTTCTCATGAAGGTGTGTTTGCTCTGAGTCAAGATTCCATCCAGGCCTCTGAGGAAAGGAGCATAGAACATATTTTAAGATTAGTCAGCATCTCTAAACATTGCTTGTCAAAATTGCTCATTTGTGCTCTTCAGAAGAAACCTAGTCACATTGCTTGAAGTGGGTGAATTACATAGTTGTTAGATTAAGTTTAAAGTAAGTTACAAGTAAAGAATGTAGCATCTCAGTGATAATCTCAGAAAAGTTCTTTGTAAGGTACATAAGAAATATTCCCACAGTTCTTTCGCATAGTTCACTCCCACAGATTGTTGTTATAGTTCATTCCACGTCCTGGTACCTTATTCTGATCCGGTATACTCCTCCTGGAAAAGAGGATGGTCTTTTAGCCTCACATTGAGCCATCAAAATTTTGAAACAAAGCACAGTTCTTACATCAAAGGTATTAAGGAAGTTTATTCTTAAACCAAATGGGAGTGACTATTGCCTAGAATGTGCATTTAGACTGACCTGAATACCATGGTATGGAGGCAGTTACAGCAAAATTTTCATAATCATAGAACAAAAAAAATCATACATCAAATCATCAAGTTCTTTTCCAAATGCATTCGTAGAAATATTTTTTTGGTGGGTGTTATAGTAATCTGCTTGATTTCCATATTATCTAATGACAATCTTTGCTTTTAGTTTTATGATTAGGAAATGCCTAAATTAATATATCTCAAATAATTTTTTGCCTAATTGTTAAAAGGGTTTTCGTTCAGACACAGACATGGGAAATGAGTAGCTATTAAGAAAACCAAAGATAACCCAAGATAATTTGGGATTTGGACCTACACGATTCCAATTCTCCGTCGTCAACAAAGTTCCCATCGGTTCATCAGCCTTGGAGAATATTCACCATGGCTTATTATTTTGCTGGTAGATTGAGTTTTAAATGCTGAAGAAATATTCCAGAATGAACTATAGCTAGTGAGTAGAATGGGCTTTGATGAGTCACTCTGGTCCACATGGGTCAGGAAGAGAGCAAGGCTGCCAATCAATTCATCCATCTGAGTGTTAGTTAAATCACCTACTCAAGTCAAGGGTTGGTTATCCAGATCAAGGGTTATCCAGATCACAATGGTTCCATGTTTACCTCGACATATTATGAAGGAGAAACTTCCCCCACTACTTATCTGCAAGGGTATCTTAAGCATTATTTTATTCTTAGGATTCTTGTAACTTTTTCAACATGCATGCCTTACTTAAGCCTTTTGTCACTATTTTTCACAGGTTAAACTTAGTAAGAATTTTGTTGAGATTGTATTGCAAACATGGTTTCCTAATTTTATTTCTTATTCATCTCAAGCAGGGTGGACATATACACTTAAAGAAAATGGCAGCTGGTTACAAGAACTTCTTTGCTTTGATCATTTACTCGGGGCTTAGAAGAATAACATAGAAGACACAAACACAAACTTCTTTATAATCTTTATACCTGACAAGGCACCTGAATCCACTATTATAATTAATTGTCATAGGTTTTTTTTTCTCCATGTACAGCCAGCTGATGAAATCTCAGTGAGATATATATATATATATATATATATATATATATATATATATATATATAATTTCCAAAATTGTTTAAAAATAAAGCTAAAAGACTAAGTGGATCTTGAGAGTGACAGAGGAAAATAAATAAATTTGAACTGGGAGCCAAGTTTCAGATTACCTATTTAACTAAAATTATAACTACATTACTTGGCACTAGTGATTTTTAGATGCACAACAGACTTCCACATTTTCTTGAGCTTATCAAATCCAAAAAAAAACAAACATTTTATATATACAAGAGGAGGAAAGATGAATGAATAGTAAAAATGTACTTTATTTTAATAGAACATTCATTTAGTGATGAGAAGAAAATATTTAAGAACAAATTGAAAAACAAAATCAGATTTCTTATAATAACGGTTCTCATTTTCTCTAAAGATAGGATCATTATTTACCTTTTTTACTTCTAAATTTAAGAATTTATATCTCAAAAGTCTAGTCTCTCCATCCTTCATTGTATAAATCACCAACAGATTAAATTGAGAAAGATGCATAGCAATTTTATATAATTATGTAACACAAAGGCACTTTAGTAAAAGTCTTTATGAGTATTGTTGGGGAAAGTACATTTCTGAGTCAAGAGCTGAAGAAATCCTCACAAAATTTTCACCAATGTAAAATTAAGATTGGCATTACAATAATTTGAGAGATTACTTATGCTAATTTCAAAGAAAATGTGTTCAGAAAGCTGACTCATTTTGGTCATGTCCATTTGATTTAATAGATGAGTGGTTTTGACTAATAAAGGTTTCTTGTCGTTTCTTTATTAGACAGGGTCTCATGTAGCCAAGCCGGCTTTAAATTCACTATTTTTCAGAGGAAGAGTATAGATTTCTGATCATGCTCTTTCACCTCCTAATGCTGGGTGTTCTTCCATTCTTAGCTTATGTAATGTCTGTGATCAAACCAGGGCCTACTGCACGCTTAGGAAGCACTCTACCCACTGAACCATACCTCCAATGATGCAGCCTTAAAATCATGATAAGTAAACAATATGGGGCTAACATCATGGACTTAACTACTTCGATGCCCAGGGACACATGAGCAGACATGAAAATGTGGTACATATACACAATGGAATGATATTCAGTATTATGGAAAAATGGAATTGTAAAATTTGCAGAAAAATAGATGGATCTATAAAGAATCACAGGTGAAGTGATTCAACTCAGAAATACAAAATTGCATTGTCTCTCTGATACTTAGTCATAGCTATATATGCCAAATGTGGGTAAACACCTATTAACATAAAACTCTAACCAAAAGTGAATATAGAAAGATCATCTGGAAGAGGGGAAGAGACAGGCTAAAAATACTTATGTAAGGGTTTAAGGGAGGAGAATGAGGAGGAAGATGAGGAGGAAATAGGAGGGACAGGGGAATCAGCAAAAATGAATTGTATTTGAAAATGTCATATATAAAAATGCTGCAAGAACTAAAATAAAATCATGGGCTTTGCTGTTATGAGCGTTGTGTGGAGTTCTGACCTGGACACTCTGTTCTCTCAAGGAAGAGTCTCTCTTCCTCTCCCTACTTCACTTTCAGAAATCTATAAATCATTGCCATCATATCTACTCGGGGAAGATATTGTCATGGCTCCATAGGAGTGGGATTCATTGTCTCTGGTATAATGCTCGAAAGCAGTTAATTACTGGAACAAACTTACCTTACATCTCTGGATTCTGTGTTTCAGAGCAGATCTCTGAGTTAATAGGTCAAATTAAAAAAAAACAGAAAGAAATTTAGAAACACTGGCAGCATAAAAATAATAAACAGTTTAAAAAGGTCATTTTCCCAGAGTGTGGAAGGATAGCTAAAAATAAAATCATATCAAAAACTAATTCCAACTGTTTATTTTTCAAACAGATCCTTTTATCTATTCCTCAATGTCCAAGTTCTTTTGCCAACTTGAAAATCTGTTTAAACAAGTTCTTGACAATTTCTAAATTATTCTTGGTGACCTTGATAACCTAATGACCAAATCTGATATCACAGGGGCATATAAAAACATAATTTTTTTTACAAATGTTTATTTTGAACCTCAATAGAACAAGGTACAAACACAATGTTTTCATTTTTCATAATAACCAATAACAAGGGTTCTTTTCAATTCCTATCTCCTTAATCTTGCTGGAAAGGGATGACATAGTCCAACGATGCAAATTAATAGCATTTAGCTGTTCCAATATTTTGAATTGAATTTTTGAATTATAAATTTTGAAACTTTAGGTGTCAGTAAAGTCTTTGCATCTGAAGGATTTGAAGGCCCTCTTTTTAACAATTCTGTCAGATCTGTACAGCTGTTACAGCCTGTCTAATGTGTGAGTTCTATAGTAGCTCTCACCATTTCATATCTTGCTCCATAGGCCAAGGTGATGACAGAGGGGAGGATGGTGAGTTGGGTACTGAGAAGAGCAGCTTAGCTCTCCACCATATACAAGAGTATACAGCATAAATACAGAAAATGTAAAACACACATTCTCAGAGTATTTCCCCGAAGCCAAGGAGTGAAGCAGAGAGGCTAACTAACGCTGCAGGCTCCTAAATCTTCCATTTTGATCCAGAAAAGCTATAAGAAAATGAATTTCTGTTACATGGCTCAGTGCTTAAGGGTGCTTACTTGTAAAGCCTGCTGATCAGAGTTTGATTCTCCAGCATAAAAGCCAGATGCAAAGTCGTGCCTGCAACTGCCATTTGTTTGATGTGGTAAGAGACCCTGAACTGTCTATATACCACACACACACACACACACACACACACACACACACACACACACACACACTCACATCATGTGCAAATTAAATGTTTAAAAGAAAATGAGTAAAACTAAATTGTGTATGTACCATATCTTCATGGTCTGGTTGTCAATCGATGGACATTTAGGTTGATTTGATTTTCTAGTTACTGTGACCAGAGCGGCAATGAACATGGATATGCAATTATCTCTGTCATAGTGTAATGGGGCTTTGGGGCTTCAGAAAGAGTCCTGAAACTCCAAATCCTGAGTTTGTACCTATTTTTTTTAACCAAAGAATTAGGATAAAACAAGACTGGAAAGGATAATTATTAAATTACTACATTTATTCAAGGAAAAAGAGAGAAAAGTGTGAAGAGCTCCTGCCACTTTGGAGTAGGGGTAGGGTGTCTGCAGGGGTCAGATGAGGGGTGGGACTTACCAGATCTTGGCCTTGGAATGTTCAGAAGAGGTGAAAAGCCAACAAGAGACCTTGCCCACCTGGTAAGCATCTATTTATAACCTTACTGTGGTGGGCTTTAATCTCAGACTTCAGAGGGCCCTGAGAGAAGGCTGATGGGTCTGAGCTCAGAGGCTGGATAAGGAAGAGATCAGCATTCCTGAGGAGGAGGTGGGAGAAGGAGAGAGAGCTGACTAGCTGAGATTGGACAGGTGCTCAATTCGAGTTCTGCTCTTTCAACAACATCAGAGGCCAGGGCAACTGTATGACTTAAGCAGCAGACAGAAATCAACTTAAGATTTCACTTATGAGCTCCTTTTTGACTATACAACTGATAGCTATCTAACTAGTTCCCCCTCAAAAGTGTGTTTTTGGTATATGTCCTAGAGTGGAGTAGTTGGAATATTGTAGTTTATTTTTAAATTTCAAATTTTAAATTATTTTTAATTTCTAAGAATATTGTAGTTTAAATTTTAGCTTTTTGAAAATCCTTCCTAATGAGTTCCATAGTGTCTATACCAGTTTACATTTCCTCTCAAAGGGAATGAGAGTTCCCCTGTCACCACACCTCCACCAACATTTATTGTCATTAGTTTTCTTGATAGTCGCCATTAAAACTGACTTGAGATGAACTCTCCAAGTGCTTTTAATTTACATTTCCCTGCTACATCAGAGAACCAAGCTCAGAAAAGGACGACGAGGAGGTGCATGGTGGCGCCCATTTCTAGTAATATCCAGTGCTGAGCAGTATTTTGCTTTCTTTCTAAACAAGGTCAGGGATATAATTAAAGTAATAGGCCACATGACAAAGCAATATTAGGAGAGGGCTTATCGAAGGCACCATAACACCAGCACAGGGGATGCCAGGGGAAATGAAAGGATGCAGTTGTGTATGGTCTAGATCCTCCCTTATTACGTGTTTTTCATTTACCTCTGAGGGGCATCTTGTCCTTCCTGGAGCATGGGGTCATGACTGATCTTTCTCACAACCAGATCAATAGCCCAAGCTTCCATGACACAGTGGCATATGATGTTGGGAGCTTCACTTCAGTGATGGAATGTGATGGTTAAGTTTTGTTGTCAACTTGACCTCTCAAGTAATCTTGGGTGAGTCTCTGAGGATGTTCACAGGAAGGCAGCCTCTCAGTAGGGAGCAGGATGTAAGGATGCTCAAAGAAGCTAGAAGTAAACAACCTTTCCTGTGTGGGCAGTGCAGGAAGGAAATTCCAGAGACTCAGGAAGCCATTAAATCTGGGATAAGGTTTCAAGACCCCACCCTTAGCCTATGTAAAGGAGAAGAAATTCTCTTTGCCCCTCTTACCTGTTTGCTGTTCTGGGTGTAGTGTTGGTGATGGGTTTCTCTCTCTCTCTGTTTGGACCTGTGAAAGAGGACCAGCCTCTTTCACTTTTATGGGACTTTCCCTGGATCTGTACTTGAATAAATCGTTTCCTCCCATAAACTGTGTCTGGTTTGGAGACTCATCCCAGCGCCATGTGCCTGACTGCAAAATGGAGGGAACAGATATCATCTACATATTAATGCTTACATTTATTTTGGTCATATTAATCAATCTGTGACACTCTTCTGTCCCCTCCCACTCACAGAATTCCCTCTTTTTTTTTCTTCCAAACTAAGCCTCCTCCTAATTTCCTATATTTTCTCTTTTGGTGAACTACTTACTTTAATTAGGGCTGTGGGTTAATTATCAGTGTCTACCCCACTCATTGTATCCAACATTCCCAGAAACTATTAACTGTCACTCAATCCTCAGAGACAGAGGTGAGTGACTTCATGAGATTCTCCCAGATCCAAAAGGACTTGTGGACAGGCCCAACTTTGTGCAGGTCTTGTCGGGTAGGAGTTTCAGAATGAAGTCGGCCTTCTATGCTGCTTTCCCCAATTTCTGCTGCTCTTATGTTCTTTCCACTTCCCTTTTTATTGACAAAGGAATTGGATCAATGGGATCTAGGATAGACTGACCTAAGAAGAAGAGCTGCAGTGAAGGGTTGGAGAGATGGTTCAATGTTTAAAGGTACTTGTTTCACAAACCTGTTGAGCTGAGTCATGACACCAATAGCCATGTAGAGTTGGAAGCCAAATAGTAGAGCTATATGTGATCTGAAAGTGCCTACTGTAATGGGGAACAGAGTCAGAGAATCCCACAGCTAGTCTGACCTTCCAGGCTGAACACCTGGAGGTTCTCTCTCTATTTCTCTCCCTATTTCTCCTCTTCCCCCCTCAAACCGACATACACACAGCACTCATTGGGTTTAAGAGTTTGCAGCAGGTATTAGTGTAAAAAGAGATAAACAGCAGGCCAGATGCCGTCTCTTCACTAGGTCAGTTCCTGACAGTTGATGAAAAAACAGAAAGACTACTAAAAACATGTCACTCTGCCCAAAGGATCCCAAATGACCTAAAGAGATCAGTAATGAGTCCTTTACTTCGGTCTGAATGGTTGTAATTCATGAAAATCTTGAAAATCCATTTACAGTGTATAATGAGTTTTACCATTTATGTGAAGCAGAAGGCAAACTTATAGGTTATAAATTGTGTAAGTAAAGAGGTTTTATTTTTTCCCCATTGCCCTCTGACCAAAAAGTCATTTTGAACAGCAATTTAATGTCAGAAATTCTTTGATCTCATGAAATAGCCTAGCAATACACACAAAGATCTGATGGTTTATCTGACTTTCCTCATTAAGAAATCTGCTATCAGATTTTAAAGTAACCATAAATTAATAATGGTGCTCAGCAACTTGAATGATGCTACTCAATGCCTCATGGTATTAGACAGTGAACACATTATGTCTAAGATCACATGCTAACATCTGGTATATTATGCAACATGAAATTAGAAACTATGACACTAGTATTTCCTTTTCATTAAGAGAAATTCTTCA